>RQTK01000534.1:39105-96605 GCA_003991915.1 Elysia chlorotica
GTAGTAGTAGTAGTAGTAGTAGTAGTAGTAGTAGTAGTAGTAGTAGTAGTAGTAGTAGTAGTAGTAGTAGTAGTAGTAGTAGTAGTAGTAGTAGTAGTAGTAGTAGTAGTAGTAGTAGTAGTAGTAGGTAGGCAGTAGCTTATACATTAGATTCTACTACTACTACTGCTACTTTTACTACCAAAGTACACCTACTACTACAATAACAAATGCAACAAAATTTTGAACACCCAAAAATCTTATCTTTTTCCTGTCTCCTTTACGGTTAAGATCCAATTTACTAATCCGTTGCAGACTTGGATATCTTCTTAAGAAAGAACTTTCTAGCCAGTAGCACCATGTTCTATCTCGTCTTAATTTAATCAATCCTGTTCTGTGTTTGTGGTCACTGCTCAGGATGAAGGAGGTAGAGGTTGGCGAGCACAAAGTCCTGCTGGTCAAGGAGGGTGACCAGTTCTACGCCCTGGGCAACAAGTGCACTCACTACGGAGCGCCGCTCTCTAAAGGTTGGTCAATTAAAACAGTTAGTAGTATGTTGGTCAGTTTGACAGTTAGTGACAGCACCCAGTCTAGCGTACTACGGGAAGTCAGGGTTTTATCAGTTTTACGTCCAAGGCAACAAGTTTACTCACTTCGTAGCGCTCTCTAAAGGTTGATGGATTAGACAGACAGTTAGTTCTACGCCTTGAGCAACAAGTGTACTCACTACGAAGCACTGCTACTCTCTAAAGGTTGGTCAGTTAGAAAGTTCTACGCCTTGAGCAACAAGTGTACTCACTAGGGACCGCCGCTCTCGAAAGGTTGGTCAGTTAGACAGTTAGTTAGTCAGTCATTGTGCATGTACGCAGTGCTACGGGAGCTCAGGATTTTATCAGTTTTACGTCCAAGGCAACAAGTGTACTCACTAGGGAGGGCCGCTCTCTAAAGGTTAATTAGTTTGACAGTTCATCTAGATAAGATAAGATAGGCCTTTATTCTCCCATAGTGACATCTTTTCTTGGTTGTACAATAATACATTTGCTTCAATATCACAACGTCAGTTGTACATAATGTGAGATAAAACTAGTAATAATAATGATGATGAGGATGATGATAATAATAATAATAATAATAATAATAATAATAATAATAATAATAATAATAATAATAATAATAATAATATATAAAACTAGACTTAGGCTAAATATGTTCTGTATTTTGTTGTGTCGCTTCCGTGCTTGCAGGCTCATACTGTGATGGTGTGGTGCGGTGCCCCTGGCACGGAGCCTGCTTCAACGTGAAGACTGGCGACATCGAGGACTTCCCTGGCCTGGACAGTGTGCACACTTTTCAGGTACGTCAATCTTGACAGGTGTCATAATCTTATAGGTGTATTTATTATTAATTATACTTTCTTTGTACTTGTAGGCAGTAGTAGTAAACAATTGAATCCCCATGACGGTCATCTAGTCTGTTCCCTTCTAACTTCACCTTGGCCTCTCCTAGACCTCTTGGAATATGGCTGTTTAACTGTGTCATAAATACAATTCAAACTCCTCTGATTTCTTATCATGCTCTTCCTCGCTTTGTGGTAGGCAGTTGAAGTTTTGTTAACAAGTTGTTTTTTTATATATTCAGGTTTCTTAACCTCAGGATAAGCTCCATTCTGGAGTATCAGGTGTCTCTTTTTCACCCCAAGTGTCATTTGTTTCATGCTCAGGTGCACGGCTGAGCCCATTGCCTCAGCAAGGCTACACACTTTGTAAGAGGTGTAACTGAACTGTGCATAGATTTTTACTGACACAATGTTTGTAGATATAAACTGCTTACATGCTAGGCAGCTAGAGTGAATCAGGCACAAGTTTCAAGCCCGAGCATTCCTAAACATAGAGAAACTACATGTATTCAATTTTGAAATTTTTTATTTTTAAATAAAAAGGATTATCTAAGGTTCTAGAAATGATAGGGTTGTAACTTCTTCGACTTTTGATACTTCTAAGCGCTTTGAGTTAAAAGTCTGACTTGTGCCTGGTTCATATAAAATATAGCGCAGTGATAACTCAACAATCAGCAATATTGACAGCCAAGTTATGCCTATTCAAATTCACTGTCACTGCACAGACAGACCATAGCACAAACACGTCCATAACCTGGATCAAAAGGAAGTTTCCATGTTTAATTCTCCTGGTACATGTGCAGGTGGAGGTGCGAGGTTCAGATGTCGTGGTTAAGGCTGACCCAGTAGCTCTGGACAACTTCCGGCGGGTGAAGGCGGTGAGCAGGTGTGAGCCTTCGGATCCACGGGAAGTACTCATTGTTGGTGGAGGTACGTCGGTGTACACTATTGTAAAGCCATTTGTTTGGGATTTGTTTTTTTTTGTTTGTTTTATTCTATGATATATCAATATATATTATTAGAATGGTGACTTTGTATCACATCATTGGCAGACCTGAGATGACTAGGAAGGACTTGGAACTAAAATATTAGAGTTGTCATTTTAGGTTTCTTAAGCATGCCTGGTTTATTTTTTCTTTCATTTAGAGAAATTGAAAAAAAATGAGGGCCTAGCTTTGAAAAGGAAATAGAGGAGTGGCAGTGGACGTGATGTGATGGTTATTTGTTGCGAGTAAAAAACAATATGGAGAGACTAGCTTACTAGTGAGGTGCCGAGTCTGTTTGTCACATCACCTGGGCAACTCTTGCCAAGACTGTGTATTCTGTTCACCCAATCAAACCAAGATTGACCAAAGGCTAACAGGAAACTGCTATCAATCCATTGGTTTATCATAGGGATATCAATTCCTTCTGTCTAACCATAAGATATATGATTTTTACCAAATGCCATTCTACTGTCTTGAAAGTCATAAGTCATTTTCAACCAGCACAAGTGTTACAGTTTCATTTGTAGTAAATATTTTTCCGTTTGTGTACTTTACGTTGTCTTATAAAGACTTTAATTGTTTTACCGTTATTTAGCATTAGTCACTCATTTGCTGTTTTTGTTACTTGATTAATCTAATAATCAGTTTTAATGACTTCCAACTAAGCTACATTATACATACCCCTTTTTAAATACCCCTTCATATTCTCTCTAATAAACATGTATTATTAGGAAACCAGTATTTCACAACATGAGAATTCCTATTGTGGCACTACATGCACACTGTTCACTCTGCTGTCTCCCCCAGGCCCGGCATCTGTTGTGTGCACGGAGACACTGCGCCAGGAGGGATTCACAGGGAAGATAACTCTGGTCTCTAAGGAAACAGACTTGCCCTACGACAGAATCAAGCTTAGTAAGGTGAGGGATGAGGGAAAAGGCAGGAGTCAAACAAAAGTAACCTGTACTATTCTGTCGTGCAAGGCAAAGGGGCATAGCTACTCACTATTTCGTTTTATGAAAAATAAAAATGAAAATGCGTATGCTAAAAGTAACTTTGATATTACGCAATTAAAATGCTTTTTCAAAACAGGTTACATAGCCATGCTACTCTAGTTATACAATATCTTAAGGCTCAATATATGTCCGAGAAAAAAATACCATGTTTTATTTTTTAAATATTTTGCTTTGCCCCTACATGGCAATGTGGTCGAGGATGCCTGGATATTGATGCACAATAGGTATTGGTACAGACAAAACAGAATGCTGTAGGTAATAGCCAAGGAAGACAAGAGCAAGTAGAGGCTTCAAATAGATAGCATTGGCTTTTAAGAGAACAGATATAGTAAGTGAAGTGAAATGGAAGGAAAGTACAAAACTTGTAATGAATGAGATATGTACAAAATGATGTAACAGGTTATTATTAATGTAGAAAGTGTGCAAACAAACCACAGAGAGAGACGGACGGAGAAAGATGAATAGAGAAACGGGCGGGTGTACAGAAAGTCAAACAAACATACAAACAAGCAGAAAGAGAGCACAAAAAGGAACTTATTTACTATATTTACAAACCTCATGCTGTTCTCTCCAGACACTGAGTGTGAAGGCTGATGAACTGGCCCTGAGGAAAGAAGACTTCTACAGAGACAGAGACACCACGGTGCTGCTAGGCAAGGAGGTAGGCTGAGTTCTAATCATTATATCATTCTTTTCTTTTCACTCTCACTCTTTGTCTTACTCTCATTCACTCTCGTTTTCTCTTTCGCTCGTATTCCAACTTCATTTTCCTTTGTCTATTTTTCCTATAACATACACCTCCCAACCCCCTATCTCTTTAATTTGTAACCAATTTTCTGTCAATGTGCATAATTATTACAATAACTATTGGGGACGAGGATGTTTAATATACTACAGATCTAGGAGTTGTCTAATTAAGGCAGAAGGGTTTATTATGCATCTACTTTAACAAATCTCCCACTTTGGTTGAGTCTATGATGAATTGCAGATTACAAATCCTCTTCTTTTTTTCCTCTTTCCTCTTTTTCCCCTTCTTCTATACCTTCTCCTCATCATTGTTCTCCTTTCTTCCATTTTCCTGTAAAAACCAACATGCTTTCCCTCTGCCTGCTCAGGTCACTAAGGTTGATGTTGATGGCAAGCAAGTAGAGCTGTCTGATGGTGCGAAGCTTCCATTCACCACTCTAGTGCTTGCAACAGGCGGCCGGTGAGGACTAGCTTTTATTGATGCAATATCGCCCTTAATGTTTACCTTATAATCTTAGAAATTTTGTAACTTAGCATCCATGACATATGAGCAAGTGAGACAGAAGCCCTAGCACACCCACACTGTTTCTGTGTGTAATTGTAAAAATGTCAGATGTGAGTCTTGGGACTTTTGCACAATAAAACCTAGCTGATGATGTAAGAGTTAAGAAACACATAATTAACAATAAAAAATGTCAGATGTGAGTCTTGGGGCTTGTACACAATACAACCCAGCTGATGATGGTCGAGTTAAGAAGCACATTATCAAGCAATAATCCATGAGTATATAGAAGTCTGGAAACTCGGTAAATAATGTTCACCATTTGTTTTGTACTAGACCCCGTAGGCCAGACATACCAGGGGCCGACCTGGCCAATGTGTTCACTCTGCGTACAGTCCAGGACGCCAACGCCATCGGGGCCAAGTTCAAGGACAAGCACATGGTGGTGCTGGGCACATCCTTCATAGGTACGTGGGTGGTAGAGAGATAGAGAGAGAAAGAGAGAGACAGACAGACAGACAGACACAGAGACAGACAGACAGACAGACAGAGAGTGTCAGACAGACAGACAAAGACAGAGAGAGAGAAAGACAGACAGAAAGAGAGTGTGTGTGCATTTGGTGAGATCCAGATCTTCAGAAAGTACCCATAGGATAGCAGGATCTTAGAGCGGCATACCGGGCACTTGACCACTCGCATTTTACTGACTCTGACCTAACCAGTGGGACAAAGAATACTACATGTACTTTAAGACCAAGACCCGAACTTGGATCTCCTGCATCAGAACTTGAAACTCTAACCTCAGTGCTACCATGCTACTCACTGATCAGCATATGATCAGCTTGAAACCAGTGTATCAACAGTGTGTAACCAAAATGATAATAGTGTGTGGTGGGATTATAACCAGTCTCTTCACCACTGTATAACTATTGTCATAGCTGTACATGTCCAGATTATGACCAATGTATCACCAGTCCACCATGTCGACAGATATCAGCACCAGCTTGAAACCAATGTATCACCAGTGTATAACCACAATGATAATAAGTGTGGTGGCATTATGTTACCAGTCAATTTACCATTGTATAACTACTGTCATAGCTGTACATGTCCAGATTATAACCAATGTATCACCAGGCCGCTGTTACAACAGCAATCAGGATCAGCTTGAAGCCTATGTATGAACAATGTAGTAGCATTACGACAAAAATGTATGATGATCAGCCTGTAGCCATCATGTATATTGTATACATTAAATTTGTCATCAGGTCTGGAGGTAGCCTGCGCCATGGTTGGCCATGCAGCCTCGGTGAGTGTGGTGGGCAACACTGCTGCTCCTCTGCTGCATGTGTTTGGCCAGGAGATAGGACAGTGGTTACAAAAGGTAGGACACAGATCGATGATGCTTTTTAGTTGCGGTAATAATATTATTAATTATAATGATGAAAATAATAATAATAATAATAATAATAATAATAATGATAATAATAATAATAATAATAATAATAATAATAATAATAATAATAATAATAATAATAATAATAATAATAATAATAATATAATGATATTTATGTTTATATATAAAATGAAAGTCTTTATTGTCTGTATTTTAATCACTACGATAATGATATTTATATATTAAATGTACGTTAATTGTCATTTTAAACACTTTGTAAAGCGCACTGAGCCAGGCATTGTCTTGGGTGTTGCGCTAAATAAAAGCCATGTATTATTATTATTATTATTAATAATTATGCAATAAAAGAATAGTATAATAATAATAGAAAAATAAAAAAAAAATTTTAAAAAGTAAAAGTTACTAAGGGGAGGGGTTGGGGCATAAGTCGTACAGTGCTGGATTTCATTTGGGAGTCCCTGGTGTGAGCCATGGTACAGCAAGTTTATTTCTGGATTGTGTACCACCTACTGGTTGGATTCGTATCACTATTCTGTGACAGACTAAGACAGGAGTCTTGGTGTCTCTGCACTGTCTCTGTGTGGCACTAAATAAAGTTATTAGACGTTAGTCTGGCTATCTGTCCATTATTATAGCCTTGTTGATGACATGGAACACTAAGAAACCAGAAATTAACCAAACCAAACCAAACTGTGTGCTCGGCCCCTGCTATGTTCCAATCTCCCTGACTCTGCTCCCCACAGCTGCATGAGAGTAAAGGTGTCAAGTTCTACAACAGGAGCAGCATCACCGAGTTTGAGGGCCAGGATGGTGTTCTGACGGCTGTTAGACTTCAAGACGGGACCCAGCTCCCCGCTGATGCTTGTGTCCTTGGAGTCGGTGAGTAAGACAGGGCGACAGGTTGTACATAGAAAGTTAACTAGAAATCTTTTGAAAAATTTATGTCCCCTTGTTTTCCTGGAGAATTCTATACATGGGAAAATCTGCTGAGATTTGAACCATAGACTTGTCAGCCAACCTAGAGAGCTAAATGGCTTACAATTACATACTGGCGATACCTTGGAAATGATTAAAAAAGTGTGGTATTTTATGTTGAATATCATCTTTTCTTATTACAAACTTATGGCGTGTATTTTGTTGAGCTGGAAAGAGATGCAAAACTGCCTCAGTATCTTTTGTGTATAGCTATAAAACATGGAGAAGTAAGAGATTTTTTATGTCGTGACTAAACTGTGCTGGTATCAAGTAATGGTCTTATGGTGCAGGATATATTCAAATTTTTAAAAATATTATCATTATTTCTTTACAAGTAGTCTTTTGTTTTAAGTGTAGTTGTCTTAAGCCATCTGTTATGTGTTGACATTTCAATGCATCCGTTTACTCTTCTTTAAGGTGTTCTCCCCTCTACGGATTTCCTGCAAGGCTCTGGAATAAACCTGACAGACAGAGGGTACATCCCTGTTGACAAGGTAAATGCTAATTATAGATTCCTTCATTGGGCGTCAATCTATCTTATTTAAATCCAGTAAAACAAAAATGTTAGTGCTGCCTATTACGAGATTACCTTGAGATAGGGTAACTGCATCAGTGAAACCAACAGTATGATGCCCTTCCTACCAGTGCCACCACAAAATCTACAGGTGAACACAGATCTGCCAACTCCAGCTGAAGGACTGAGCCAGTTTGATTTGGGTTTTTGTCTTCTTAACATCCGACGTCAGCAACTGGGCTACATATATCGTGAACAATATCAGCATCTTCTTTTTCCACCAACCCTCTGCCTCTAGTTCCTGCCTTTGCTGCTTGCTCTCAACGTTTTATTAAAAACTTCATTTTTTAAATTTTGGTCAGAACATGCGCACGAACATCCCAAACGTGTATGCAGCAGGGGACATCACTGAGTTTCCGCTGGCCTGTGCTGGCGACGAGTCTGTGAACATCCAGCACTGGCAGATGGCGCACCAGCATGGTAGGGCTTGGTTGGTTTTTTTTTGTGTGTGTCTGTGTTGGAGGTGGGGTAATTTTTTTATAAGAGCAGTCGGATTCGTTTAGGATTAACTTATTGGGGCCAGTCATGAAGTTTATTTTATCCCAAGAATATATAAGATAGTGATTGTAAAGTAAAAAAAAAAGATTTGGTTCCTAGGAAAAAGTTCATATAAAGTTAAATTCTATCTTAATTAGTCTTTACTTTAAGTGGACCACCATACAACTGGCTGTCTCTAAAAGTGAGTCCTGTTGTGGTCCTCGCTTGCTCAAGTAATATTTAAATACTGAGATCAGAGCAGAAAATAATACTCCCAGTTGTTAGGTTTACTTTGAACTAGTACAATTATTTCAATAATTCAGTTCCAATTTTACCAAGTTTTAATAATTTTCTTGACAAATGTCTGAACTGCTGCTGAACTTGTTTTTTGTTTTTTTTATTCTTACACTTATGTTCATGTTCACCCAAAATGTGGAAAAAAAGTAGTGGGTTAACATTGTTGATATCTAGTTAATTTAACGGTAAAGATCAATATGCTCAGAAACTAAAGTTATGGGAAAGGTAAGTGAAGGAACATTCACTGGTAGCATGAAGCTTTGACTACAATGGACAAATGTTGTTGATACACTATATCATGAAATAAACATTAAATCAGGTATGGTCTCTGTAAGGCTTGTTAGTAGGCACACATGATAATTAACATCATATTACAAATGTGTAGTCTTTATGCACATTTTTCTTTCAATACTCCCAGACTGCTCACAATCAAAATAATACATGTACCTCCTGTCTATTTTGAATGCTACAGCATCAGTTTGTAAAACATCTATATTATGCTTGAAAGATTTAGAAAATATTTTCTGAAGTGCATTAGCTTTGATGTGTCCCCTCCATTTCTGTAAAAAAAAATGTTTCCCTCTGCTCTGTCATCAGGGCGCACTGCAGGTCTGGACATCGCAGGCAAGGGGAGAGAAATCAGCAGCGTGCCTTACTTTTGGACTGTTCAGTTTGGCAAGAGCATTAGATACGCTGGTAAGGACAGCTTGTAATAGCATTTTGAAAAGCTTTAATGTGGATATGAAACTTTTAATTTTATAGTTACCTATTTTATCTTCTTGGTTTCATGTAATATATTCAGGTAAGATAGAATTTTAAAGATTCAAATATCGCCTCAAATGCATTCCTTTTGGTCAGTTGTTTTTTCTTTCCATAAAATCAAAAGCAGTGGTACAGATTCTAGTCTGGCTAGAAGGTGCTTCATTAAGCCCAAACATAGCCACACTGTCTCAATTAAAAGAAAATGCTTAAAAAGTACATGTATAAATGCTTTTAGTGCTGCAACATGAATGTGTTTTTGTGTATGTATGCATATGTGTATGCTTTTATTATATTTTTTTTAAACAATATTATGTAGGGGCATAGAGACATCCTCGAAGTGGTGACATGCGATATATAAATGCCCTGCATTGTTATTATTGTTATTATTATTATAATTATTATTATTATTATTATTATTATTATTATTATTATTATTATTATTATTATTGTTGTTTGGTATGTTTACATTGATCAAATCGTTTCTTTCTTCTTTTTTTTTTCTCCCATCACTACATACAATTTTCAAGACTGTGTGATTGTTCCTCTCCTAAAGAGATTATGTCTTTATATTCTGGTATAAAAAAGGAAGCGCTTGGAGCTTTAGTTAAGTCTGAAGTCCCCCAATACTACAAATTAAATCAAAAATGTTGTGCCTTGTTTAAGTCTTAATCTCTGGACCCAAGATCATTCTCACCAACTTTGCTCTGATAGATTCCATCGAAAAATGAACTGGTTATCTTCCTAAAACTAGTTGGATTCAGTCTTCATTTATTCCATTGACACTGACGGTGTATTTTTGTATGTTTATATAAGAATTTGATCAACATTTCTTTGCTGCGCATGACCTTTTGAAATATATTGTTTTTTTATGCTTCTTTTGTGTACCAATGTCTTTCCTACATCTGTCTTTAAATTAACACCCTTTGTTTCACTTTTAGATATATCCATGTAACGTTACTTAATTTCCCCTGCTCTCCACATCGCAGGTTACAACCATGGCTATGATGACATAATCCTTCACGGAGACCTTGATGACAACAAGTTTGTGGCTTTCTTCACAAAGTGAGTTATGTCCAGTGCAAAGAAAATTTCTGCTTAATAATTATGTCGGCATAAATTTGAAAGTCAATAAAAACTTTATCAGGTTTTGAACTAATTGTGATGAGTTAATGTATTTATAAAAATAAGCAAGAAACTAAGGCAAAAACATCCTTAATGTCAACATTTTCAAATGTGATTTGGGCGAATCTTGTTTTGATGATTCTAAAGATCTTTTTTATCACAAAACTCTTTCTTTGGTTCCTCTCCCTTTGTCTTATCTAACTCTCTATATCTTAGTAGCTTATATGTTTATGTGTGTGTCTCTGTTCTTCTTTCTCCTGAAGACCCAAAATGATGATTCTATAACTCTGGCAGGGATTTCACAAAGAGTTATCTTACTTATGTAGAAGACTGTAAACTATGCTTTAGGTTTTAAGTAGCGTATCAAGCAATAGTCCTCACAACATTTACATGTCAATACTGCAAACATTTTTTATATGTAGCTACAAAGATAATGTGTGACAAACAAAATTATGGGAAAATAAGATTACCACAAAATAGCATAGCAATATTTAAAATACACTTCAATTTCAGTGTAATGTGACTGGCTGGGACAGGAGTCCTGATATCCTTGCAACACCTAAAGGTATCGGACATAAGACTTAGGATCCGTCCTTTATGTAGCATAGTTGCTGACGATTTGCATCCGTCCTTTATATAGCCTAGTTGCTGATGATCGACAGTAAGAAAGGTATCTACAGCCTATATAGTGCTGCTCTTGGATCTTAAGCAGCCAACTAAACTGAACTCAATCAACAAACTAATCAATTTACAAAACAACTAACTCCTGTGTTCTAAGTCTCAGAATTTTTTTTTCGCAATGACAATCCCTATTGTTAAACTAAACTGATGTGTGTGTGTGTGTTCCAGGTCTGACAGGGTCACGGCCGCCGCCAGTCTGGGGTGGGATCCGGTCGTCTCCCAATTCGCCCAGCTGCTGGCCAAGGGCGGAGCACTCTCTAAAGAGGAAGCCAGGTTGGTGAAATAAATGGACTTGGGTGGGGGCAAGGAGGGGAGGAGAGAGGCTTTGTATAGAATATTGGTTTCTTTCTCAAGGTTAAATTAGAAAAAAGACAGGAAAGGCTATGTTTTTACAAAACTTCTCGCTTAAGCAGCTCTTTGGGTCGGTGTTGGCTTAATTGCAACCATTTGAGGCAAAAGCCCCAGTGCCATCACTTTGTCTCTGTATTGTAAAATTGTAAGGCTATGGTAATGGGACTCATACTTCATACCACCTTGTTGCTAACATTGGAAATTTAGAAACCAACTAACAAATCAACTTTTTAAAACTGTTTAACCTATTTGTGCTGTTCATGATTTACGATGTACGTAATAAATATCTGTAACATAATTTAAACTGTTAAGGATCAAAAAAGAAAAAAATAGTTAAACTTTTGATAGGCCGAAGGAAAAAGACTGCGGGTTTCATTATTATTTCATAATGGGTTTAAGAATGAGTCCAAACTGCCAATTGGCAACATGTTGCAAAATAAAAGTTGAACAAAATAGCAGCTTCAAGGCAGATGCTAAACATTGAAGCACAATATAGGTTTGAAGCATATTTGTGAAAAAAATCGATTTCTTTTTACTGTTGTGTGATCAATTTTTTTTGGCCCCCAAATTATTAGTTTGTTGAAATAGGAGTAAATAGTGTCACAGCTATTTGTGGATCAGTCAACATTTATCTTTATGCTGTATAGTTTTGTAGTTGAAAATGTTGACATGTGTTGGTGTTTAGATTTCTGATCCATATTGAAAGATGTGTGACATGACATATTGTTGTCTGGACTAAAAAATATGTATTTATTGTTAAATCTAAGATCAGTCTAAAGGGGTGCCCTTCTTTAAGGAGTCAGATCTAATTTTTACAGGAGCCAGCACAGATATGCTCACTCAACTGAAAATTAAAAGATCTTGTTGCTAACAATGGAAGTTGCCACTGAGTGCTCACAACCTATGGAACTTGTACACTCTTGCAGAAAAGCCACATGCTTCTTGTGCCTAGGATGTCTGAAATCCCTTTGGGAAATCCTGGACATGTCGAGAGGGAAAAGAGCGCCCACTTAAAATTTAAATTATTTTTCTTAGTATTTGGTAAAATGTAATAATGTTCTCTTTCCTTTCTTTTTAAATATACATCTCTTTTAAATATTTGAATATGCTTTTTTTTTTCAATCTCTCCCATTTTAATACATCTTTTTTTTTCAGACAAGACCCAAGCATTTTGTCAGACAAACTCAGCAAGGCTTAAGGCTGCTCTCGCTGGCAATGCTGACAACAAACAGCTGTGAACTATCATGGGAGCATCCACAAACAATTCACATGAACATTGTTTTCCTTCTGCTGAATCCAACACTGACTTTGAACTGAATGCTCTCAAAGTTAAACTTTGTTGGAATTAAAAATTAATGAGATAATGTATATTTTACATGATGTAACTGTTCAATTGTTGGGGCTTCAAATGAAAGTTTTGCTTTCCTCCTGCTGAATCTTTGAATACTCCTTAAATTTATCTTTCTATGATCAAAACAAAATGTAAATGAAAGGATATCAAATTATTTTATTATTTAGATGTTATGGACACATTAAAAAAAGTTTTAATTTACATCGTGCTTTCCTTCCTATGAATCAAACACAACCAAAGGCTTCCTGCTGAATATTCTCTTTTTCAATTAATGTTCTGTGATCAAAAAGATGTTAAATAACAATACACGGACACCAAATAATTACGTTTATGTAACTAACATTACTTGTGTGCTTTACATATATGTACATATAATTTTTTTTTAGCAAAGATACTGTTTCCTAAAAGATTACTAATGTTTCTTTCAAGATTATTTTCCTTCTTATTGTTCTCTTTTTCTTTTCCTGTCATACCCAAGTTCAAATAAAGGTGTTGTGATTATAGGAAACATTTTGTTTCCTGTGTCATATGCTTTTTCTTCACAATGAATCTCGAATCATTCATTCATAGTGATGCTTTTATTAATAATTTTGTTTTTCAAAATTATGTTGAACATATTGGATTTTCATTCATATTCTATTTATGCAATTCAGGTTTTTTCTTTTTTTTTTTTTTTGCTTGCAAGTTTTATTTTTAATGTCAAGCTTTACTAAGTGCCTTTTCATCAGACATAATTTTTTTTTTTTTTTTGCTTGCTTTAGTTTAATGAGTTTATTATATTTTGTTTATCTATAATTATTTTTTTTTATGAAGTGTATTTTTCCTGTTGTTTTTTTCTTTTCATAAGGTATATTTTTTGGGGTTTTTGGGGGGTTTTTTGTTCACAATTACTCATTTTTGTAGCTTATCATTAGTTTTAAATGAATGAGTTTTCAATATGTGTCACAGATATCATTTCATGTGTGTTTTGTTTTACTTTATTTTCCCTCTCGTTTTCATAAAGCTAATTTTACGGACTCACTGCAACATATGATTTTTGTTTTGAACTTTTTTTTATAAAAATTCATACATTTATTTAAAAATATTACTACCTCTAATGTTAGTAATCGTATCTTTTCCCTTTGTGCCATTGAATCCTGACTTATTCTATGTTGCATTGCCATCTTAGTGCATAGGGAGATATAATCACAGACTCTCTTTTGTGTTTTATTCTTTTGAACAATTTTTTAACAAAAGTACCAAGAAGCATGCAATAAAATGTTCCATCAATCCATTTGTTTCTCCTGCTTCTGACAATGATATGGCATAGAATAGTATCTAATAGTTCTCTTGTTTTCCGTGAATTAAAGAACTGAAAACTCTAAAATGTGGTTAATATATGTACTCAGGCAAGTGTGGTTTGCATGTCAGGTTATACATTTTATCAATGGATTCTAACAGGATAGGATTTTGATTGCCAGGCAATTATGATTTCAAAATTGAATTAACCTCTAAAACCTTTGACATTAATTTTACTCTGCTATATTTCTGTGTTAAGTGTTTTGTGCCAAAATCAAATTTCCCTTTGTATATAATTTGAATTGCTTGCATAAATCCATTAAAAACTTGTTTTACACATAAAACATATGAGTCAATGCACCTGTATACATTTTTTTTACGACAGATTACCAAAAAACAATGTCTCTCTTTATTATCCTTTAGATTATCATAAAAAAAACAATTCATAAAAATATTATTTGTCATGATAATAATCATTAAATAGCTTTACAGTGTTCTCCTAGTCCTCTTAGAGGTATTGGATCCTTAATGAAAAGACAAAGTAATGAGTGTACGTCTTGATAATAAAGTGACTGTAAAAAATATTTATCTTTTGATGTTTAATGTGCACTAGGGCACAAGCTGAGATTTTAATCGCCAATCTCCTGCTCGCCATTTTAGTACATAAACTGTCTGGCTGTCTCGTCAGTTGCCTACGTGCAATCTGCACCTCAGTGATTGTCATTATGGCGTAAGTGAAGTCAAAGATGACATGGTGCTTGTTGTACATCTTTGTAAGTCCCTGTAAATCGTATGAGCATAATTATGTGGTTTAGCTGTTAACATCTTGTTAAACTTTGACTTCACTGTCTGTGTACAGTGCCAGGCACCTTGAAAAGTGATGGTGGAATAAACGTTTCCTTTGATATTTCTGCTCCTCCTATAACAGCATTTTTAATATTGAGGTTGAAACTTTTCAAAACAAAATGAGTCACTGTGTTAAATATGGATATCATCTGTTAAATACATGTGCACACAAACTGTTTAAAAAATGTACTCCACTGGTCATTTCCTCTCAAATCTTGTAGTTGTAAGCTACTCAATTGATGGAAACATAAAATATCAATTTTCATACATTATGTTTAATATAACTTTGAATCAACCATTTCAAAAACTGTATAGGGGTCTGATAACCTTGTAAGAGAAACATTTGAAAGACTGAACATACATTTAACATATCGCAAGATGCACTTGCATCTTTTTTTTTTTTTTGGGTCCCTAGAGACGCCCTTTTTCTTTATGACAGAGTTTTAGACTGCTGACTCGGTTGCCCAGTGCACCAGCTGCCTAAATTCTTATCGCTTTTCTACATAATCACTCAGTTGGGGTCACCGTAGCAAATGAATATGAATAAAAATAACGGCATGACAAAATAACAGTTCTATAATGATATAACAAAAGGCACTGTTATAGTTAAATACTGCCCTTGATCATTTTTCTCATTTTTTTATGTATATGTATTTAGCATCTCAAAGGTAAGAAATGATATATAGCAGCCGTTATACAATACACTTTTGTCTTACTACAGTTCACATAACAAAAATTAATGATATGCTGTTGTTAATCAATGCTTTTGTCCTATTTTATCCAATTTGCTTTTCTTCATGACTCAATCCTTGGTTTCTCTCTGTGATCAGTCGCTTGACAAAAACATTGATATACCGTAAAGTTTATTTTTCTTGTTGTGAATCTGTTTTCACACATAGTTCTGCTGTTCATTCCACTTTCCACACAATAAGATTGTTTTTCTTGTGCATCAGCCCGCCTTGTATGCCCACAGAATCGTAACTGTCTTTCTCTAATTTTCAAGTAATGATATTTTTAGGTATCTATTACTTCTTTGTTTTTCTTTTCTTCACATGACACTGTAATGATTTCTCTGATGTACCACATTTCTTCTACTTCCAGTATTTTCTCTATGTCTTTGGTCAGAGTCCATCATTCACATTCTTGTTATATCCATTAAACATAAACATCATTGATCGCTGGGTACCACATTTCTGCTACTTCCAGAATTTTCTCTAGGTCTTTGGTCAGAGTCCATCATTCACATACTTGTTGTATCCATTAAATATAAACATCATTGATCGCTGGGTACCACATTTCTTCTACTTCCAGAATTTTCTCTAGGTCTTTGGTCAGAGTCCATCATTCACATACTAAGTTGTATCCACTAAACATAAACATCATTGATCGCTGGACCCCCCAGGAGGCTCCTCTTGCTGCTTGTGTCTGGCGAACTGGCCGGCGCTGTAGATGTTGTTCATAGACTTCCTGTCGTAGGAGAGCACTGGTCGCGCCTGGATGGCTATCCCTGTGGCCAGGTAGTCCCGGTACTTCTGCACAAAATATTTGTTGATGTCCGAGGTGGTCACTCTCTCAAACTCATCCAACTGAGGGAAACATTGAAAGTAAATGTAATTCAAATCAAGGGAATAAAAAAAAGAGTTAATCATAACATGGCTGGATGAGTCCATGTCAAAATAATTATTGTGATAAACTGAGTCAGAAGTTGTAGAATTCTCCCAGTACAGTGTAAAATAAAATTAATTAACAAGACCAGTTGATAGGCTTGCTCTCTGTACTAGCGTACGACTGAGTAAGTGATTGGTAAGGGTTACAGACTAGTGGCTGACTGTCACGGAAGATGTTTAGTGCCACTCGCTAAACATAGGTGGTGGCTCCTGACACCTGGCAAGCAACAGTTTAATAAATCATAAATACACCTATAGAATTATACCACAAGATTCACAAAGAAATAGTGCTTCAATAAAATCCATTCTAACCGATTTTAATAACCAACTTAAGACGACACCACTCTAGAGGACATCAACTCACATCCAGCCACTGGCAGGCTGCAATCTCTTGCGGGCACGGTTTGATCTCGAGGCTGAGCGGTTTCATCAGACACACGTGGTAGAAATCTGAGCAGCCGTGCCTGTAGTTGTGCATGTGTCTGAATGCCAGCAGACAGATAAACTCACAAGGAACGCCGGTCTCCTCAAACACCTCGCGCTTGGCTGTCTCTGCCAGTTCCTCACCTGTTGATGGAACCGATAAAGGGGAAATGTAAACAATATTGTTATTTGCCTTATCAATATATAGCTATGTTATTTTTTTTGTTTCTCATAGCTGCTTAGTTGTGTGGGATCTTTTTGTCACAATCGGTTCCTCACCTATTGAAGCCAAGAAAAGTGAAATGTAGTTTTAACTCAACGGACTCACATCATGTACATAGGTAATCAGTGAAATAGACATTTTATTTGAAAGACAAAAAGCTGAAGTTATGATATCTGCTAACCACCAATTATAATAGTCACAGATTCATAATTTAGAAAATTTTTGAGACAAATCATGAAAGGTTACCTAATTATAATAATTCATGACACCCCAAGGCCTAACAGACTAAAGAACAGCATGTGCAAACTCCACTAAGGAATGGGCCTACTTTATCAACCCCCCTAACAGCTTCACTGTACACAGTACCTGGATCTGCCAGTCCTCCCGGCAGCTTCCAGAGGCTGACGTTGTTTGTCACGTGGTATCTCTCCTGGATCGCCAGCACCTGGTTTTTGGCATTGACCACGAAGCCGCCGACACCTGTGGGGGTGGCGGAACTATGCGGGTATATGTTGATTTACACGTTATACATAGCTTCATAGCAGGTCTCTCTGCATAATTATAATGGTGTGTTTATATTGGAGTCGGAAAAAAAAAACATAATTAAGATGCAGATCTAGAATTAAATTATTTTGAAAACTTTTGTGAATAAAGACATGTATAAATTAATATAAAAAATAATTGAATACTTAGATTGTTTGAGAAAAGAATTTTTTTTAAAAATCTGATTATACATAATAATATAGTGTCTTGTAGCAAAGATATGTTGGGGTTTGAATAGATTACTGATTAATTAAAGGGGATAAATGAACTTACTAATACTATTTTCTAAGCCCAAATCATAAATTCATTCAGCACATGAAACAAAAATCATATGAAGTAGACAAGCACTTAGTTAAAGAAGCAATTTCTTCCTGGCTGTTTCTCTATCCTTCTGCCTAGTATCTGTTTTTGTTTTTGCCTGTTTGTCAGTTGGTATATCTGTCCGTCAGTCAGTCTGTCTGTCTCCTCTGTCCAGTCATTACCTCTAGCAACAAGACACCTACCGAGGTAGTGGTTCGCATAGCCAGGTATGTGGTTTGGGATGTCTGGCTGTAGCCACTTTGTGAGGCACACGCTGCCCGCCTGTGCATGGTGGTAGTCGAAGCCCATCTGACACAGAATAGAGTCTTTGATTTAAGTTTAAATCAATCAGGTTGAATCATACTGACACAGGATAGAGTCTTTGATTTAAGTTTAAAGCAATCAGATTTAACTAAAGGTTTAAAAAACTATTACTTTATCATTTCTAGAGCCAGAGATAATCATTTTGATATGAAATGGAAAAGATCAATGAATAGTTTTTTTCCAATGTTTAGAAGGCTCTAGCTTAAAACTTTTATTGGCAAAGTGCCTGGAGTGGATCCCTCTGGTTGCCACACCACCCAATTATGTTGAGGGGGAGCAAACAGACAGCACTGAACCTACACCTTATTAAATATAATAAAGCATTGCACTTTTGGAACAGAAACAGTAAATTGTTTAAATCAATGTTTATAAAATAGGATTTGTAGGACATGAAAGTAATGGATTTTTTTAAAGCTTCAGATCTACTGTTGTGTTGTTGTTGTTTTGAAGATTTGAACAGCGCCACTCTAGTCCTCAATCCAAAGTATTAACCGGTTGAGCTTCAGGCGTTCCTTTTGGGGTATGATGATAAATCAGATGAACATAGTAATGTACTCTTTAACTATGGTTAAAAAAGAAAAATGCTCAGCAAATAGGATTAGACTTTTACCTCTATAAGTTGTGGAATAATGGTTGATTGATCAGTCCTCAGAGAAACCCAGAGACCTCTCTTGCCTTTTTACCTCTATAAGTTGTGGAATAATGGTTGATTGATCAGTCCTCAGAGAAACCCAGAGACCTCTCTTGCCTTCTGTGGTCCAGACATCTATACGAATTCATCTTACAGTGGAACATTTTCTTAAACGACAAACCCTGTTGTTTTGTGAACAAAAAAATTAAAAGCCATCAACAGACACTCACATGTAAATGTCTTTTCTTGGCATACTTTATTCATCTTGTGGCAGAACAATTCAAGTGATATATTCATACATCAGACCTGTAAAATTCCGACAATTTCGACGATCCAGATGAGCTGAGTGCTGGTCCTCCACCAAAGATGTAGATCATTCTATAGACACCCCTGTCCCTTCCTTATACATGTTACAATGCATCACAGTGTGAGTTTATTTGTTGCTTTTCAAAAGTTTTTACTGTCTATAGTTGACTATTAGTAGCCTAATACAGACCAGAGTCAATTACAGTAACAAGTAAGTTTAGTTGTTTAGACCAATCTAAAATAAAGTATTTCCGAGTAAATAGGGATCATTATGATCAATTTACTCTTATTTAGACAAAAAGTGGTCTGGTATTTTTTTAGCTGAAATAACCCAAAACGTGCACCAGGGGGCTTATTTCGGACTCTTCTTTTTTTTTTCTCTGGAGAGTATGCCCTCGGACCCCCCTAGAAAAACTTGCGCTGCTGCGTTATAGGTAGTAGAAATTTTCAGACAATTTTGTCAAGGACCACTTACAGGTCTGATATATGTATTGTATATATATCGCATTGTTGAAACACAAGACCTGTGCTGTACCACACAAAAAAAAACATGAAAAGTCCTCAACAGACAATGAATACATGTAGGTGTATGTCGTAACCTTTGCTTGGCATCAGATTTATACTCTTGGGTGAAAATGCAGGATATGTAGCAATCCCATCACTCAAATAGCTGGTAGAGTTACAGTGGTTATCTCATGACATGGAAATACTGCATGTGGACAAATGAAAAGTTCCAACCTCAGTTCTAAGAATGTACCAGATAGGGTCTCTTTATGATGTGTCCATTAAAAAAATTATGTAAATGCTTACATCATTTACACTGTGAGTGAAAATTTTGACAATTTTGACGATCAATGAATCTTCAAAATGGTCAAGACATGCGCCTTTTTGGACAAACATCCAAATTAACCATTATTTCCACACACACACAATCCAAAATTTCATAGGCCAAGGTTAGATATTTCTTTGTGGAAATAGGCAGTTTAAGTGTTAACTTTTTTTCTAAGTCAGTTTTTTTAATGAAGACACGAGTTCAATTCAACAAGGCATGTACAGCTACAGAAGTGTAGCCACGGTAAGTACCTCTGAGCTGCTCCACCGCTGAGTCCAGGGCGAGCTCCTGTTTGTCGAGGTTAACCTGCACCCCATTGAACCTGCAGGACAAGATTAAAGTTGACACAGAGATCTATCAAACACAACGTGTAAAAAAACATTCTTGAACTGATTGTTGATAATACGTGCACTCTATTGAAAAATAAGAGAAGGTATTGGTCATGGCTGGTTATTGCTAACAGAATAGTGTTTCTTCTACTCATAATAATGAAGGAATTATGCAGACTAGTTTGTGGCAGATACGAACTTCGAGCTAAATGTCCTCACTTTTAAGTTATAATAAAGTTGCAGTGGCAACATTAACACTTGTAAAAAAGGGTGTACAAATTAAAAGACACTGGTGGTAGTAGAAGTTGTGAAAGTGATTTGCATAAGTGGTTGCAGGTAGTACATGTTTTGGTGGTAGTGGTATATCTAGTTTCTTGATAACATAGAAGGGTAAATAGGGAAAAGTAATGTCATGGAGACGGTACAGATGTACCAGCTAAGATTCGAACAGTGGATCTCCATCTATTCAATCAAAAGACTTACCCAGAGTGTGATACCGGTACGTAGTTATATTGTATTCTAATAGTCTTAAGTTTGAATGTACCTGTCTGTGTTGAACTCGAGCTGTGTGGACATTGCGGCGATGTGCCTGTTGCTGTTAGTGGAAATTCCACCTCACCTGGAACAGATGGAAAAAATATTAATGTATAAAACAGAAATATTTGGTACTGAATAAAAGTTATCTAACAATACTCAAGCTTCAACAAAATCAGACAGGAGACTTCGACATATTAAGATGAAAAGTGGGTAGACAAGACAATAGTGTCGAGAGAGTTGAGTTGGTTGCTCTACGTCCAAAGTCAGTATATATGCGATATTGTGGACGAGCCTTGAGATTGACATCTGAAAATTGTGTGTACTGCCACACACGAGACAGGACGAGGAAACCTGGACTCCTATCTCAGCCGATCGCATTATACTAACACAGACTTAACCACACGAGAGGAGGAATCGTACAAATACATTTTTGACTGATCGTGGAATTCCTAACGGCACAGATACGAGCGATGCGAAGTTCGAACCACGGACGTCCTACTACATGTACGAGTAATAAGATAAAGACTACATTTTTTCTTTGTAGGCGAGGAGCTCTATCCTAGTTTTACGTCTCCTAAGTTCCCAATAAGGACCATATACGGTAACAGGTCCCCAGGACTAACGTCTGAAAAGTTAAAGTGTTGCCACACAGAATGTGTGGGGATACCGTCCTGTCTCAGCAGGTCACATTATACTGACACCGCAACCATCTGTAGGGGACAAAATCCGACAAACAAATTTGTCCGATCGTGGGATCGAATCCGGTATCTCCCGAATGGACACTATATAGACTATATTGTGGACGGGCCCAAAAACTAACGTCTGATAAATTGACGTGCTGCCACACAGACGCAGTCTGGGGAGACCAGACTCCTGTCACAGCTAGCCACTTTATACTGACACCGACCCAACCAGTTGTGGACGAAATCGTTTAACTCGTGATTGGGACACCACGGTCTACTTTTTTTTCGCCGGTTCACAGAAAAGAAAACGAATTTATAGGAATCTAGGATATGCCCTGGACTCCTGTCACACAATCAATAGTTCTCCACACAGATTGAGGGGGGCGCGGTGGTCCAGGGGTAGAACATCGACTTCCGACGCAAAAGGTCCCGAGTTCGAATCCTGGCTGTTGCGTTCCCTACTGGTTGGGTCGGTGTCAGTATAATGTGACCGGCTGAGACAGGAGTCATGGTATCCCCGCCCTGTCTCGTGTGTGGCAGCACATAAAATTGTCAGACGTCCGTCTTGGGGCCCGTCCATCCGAATGCTCTTTACAGAGCCGAAAAAGTTGGACCAGTTACTGAGTTAGCAAAAAATTAATCGTTAGATTAGAATTCTGGTTACCGGATACCTCTCCAGATATCATTGACAACAGGTGCCATCCATTCCCCATCACTTACGCAATAATTTTCTCTTGAGTGCATATTAAGGCATTGAGGTATAAAGTTGTAAGCTGACTCTTACGACTTGTCTTGATGCGATTGAAAGTATAAAGTTGTAAGCAAACGCTTACGACTCGTCTGAAAGCAAAGGAGGCTTACGGCGACTTGTGAGCTACCGCTGTGTACATACGACCCTGAGTCCTAAGCGTCGCTAAGTAATGACAAGGGTTATTTAAAATTTAAACCACCTAACTGCATCCCAGTTCATGAGGACTTTTCGAAATTGTGAACTCTAGACATAATGCCAAGGTGGCCAAACAGCAGTTAAAGGCGTCTTCTAGTTCTAGAAGTAGTAAGTTGAACCAATGCCCCCTGTCTCATTAATCCTAGTTACATAAATATCCAAACACGTTAAATAAAACATATCTTCCTCGCTAATCACTTTTTAGTTCCTACATGTATATTCCTTTTTCCTATCTAGATCAATATGGTATTGGCATGCCTGGTAGTTGATAGCACTCCCAAATACTTACATTCCAACAGCTAAAATGATACGGTGTTGCTATCTTGTTTCTAGGAAACGATTAAGTTCCTGACTTGCAAATCAATTAGAGGAAAAGGACGGCAGTTTAAGTTTTAACTTCAGGACGAGTTTCATTTGAGTAAACTTGCCACTGTAGCCAGAAGTTACGACCTATGCACTGTCAATACGTGTCAGTACAAAAACTGAGTGGTTTGATTGGTGTTTTAGCGTCCAACGCCAGCAATTACATTATACCAAACAGGTCCCAAGATTGACGTCTGACAATTTTACGTGATGCGACACAGATTACAAAAGAATATGCGGGGCCTTGTATCAAAAACATTTCCCGATCGTGGAATTGCTCAGGGACCTTTCGAGTAGAAGCACGAACACTAAGCTCTGGTTGCAACATAACTCGGCTATAATTTAGTCCTTCGGGGCAGTAGAAAAGTATAATTATTGAGGTAAAAAGTAAAGTTTAGTGAGCATTACACCCCCTTAGTTTCATGAATATAAAATGTAATTCTACACAGAGACGAGTTAAACAGCTGGGACTCGAATAGCGCACAGCCTTCTACTCCACAGTCCTAGAGTGGTGTGAATAGCGGACCTGTAGCTAGCCAACCGAGAGCTTCAAGCAGCTACACCAGCTAGCGTATCGACGTTCCCGGTGTCTTACCCAAGTTGACTTGGTGTCTAACATCTCCTAGGTCTTACGGAAGTTCCTTATCTATACGGCGACGTGACCCCAGAGCGGGTTACACGGAATTGATCGGTCACAGTACACGTATACTGGTTATAACGACCCAACTAAGTGGGAGCAAGGTGGCTCGAGTGGGATTCGAACTATGGACCACCTATATCGCAAGCCGACGCTCTAAACCCATACTTAGGACACTCCCCGTGGGTACGTTGAGAAGTAACGATGATGCCATATATATTTAGTGTATGTACTGTTAAAGACTTACTGCGAGAGAAAACTGCACACGTTTAGTTCACTGTAATGCATCAGGATTTGGGTTGGAAACTTTTAGTAAAGAGTTGATCCTGCACACACAGCGTCAGCGGCATTGAATTATCAAACACACTAAAAGTAAAACTCTGATAAACCATTGGATGTACATGTACCACTACCAGGCAGACAGTGTCTGTGGTGCAGAGTATGGAGACAGTAACTGGGTTGGAAACTTGAAGCGAACAAAAGCAAAACTATGCTGTGCTTACTTGACCTTCTAATTGATAGTGAGAACAGCCACAAACGTGTCTAGTCATATACAATGTATACAAGTTTTGTGATACAGGGCCGTAGCGAAAATCAAGACGATATGCAAGGAAACATACACCGGCGTCCAACCACAGCTCTATTCCTATTGTTATGGAATCATTGGGCGATTTATGCCTATGGGCGTGATAAAGTCATCAGTTATCGCCGAGTAGAACGCAAGGCCTTGAGTAGAAGGACACGAGGACGCGCCTGTAATTGGTTGACCCAGGCGTGCTTTAGCCTCGGTATCAGTGATAAGGGTCAAGTTTAGTTGATAAGGACGTAGAATCTACGGGTACTTGATAGGTAGATAAAGAGTGCGTTAAATAGGTATAAGTCACCAACGATAGAATTACATCTGCTGACATTAGCCGAAATTTCCGGGGTTGCTAGGTCAATGGGCGAACATATCCTAATGGGATAATTTCACTAGATAAGTTGTCCTATTTCCAGACGTGTTATGCGATGCAGAGAAGAGATGAGACAGAGAATAGTTGAGGCAGAGATCAATAGAGCTAACCAAGGCTATTATAGAATAGTAACAAGGTCTCTTGAAAAAAGTGGAGGGTGCACTTTTACTACAGTGTACACGATTAAGGAGGGAGAGAGAGAGAGAGAGAGAGAGAGAGAGAGAGAGAGAGAGAGAGAGAGAGAGAGAGAGAGAGAGAGAGAGAGAGAGAGAGAGAGAGACAGAGAGACAGAGACAGACAGACAGAGAGAGACAGAGACAGACAGAGAGGGATACAGACAGACATATCGACAGAAAGAGACAGAGGGGTTATATTTTTCTCTATACCTATATTCGTACATAACGATTATTGTACCAATTGCCCTGGTTTAAAATCATGGTTTCCTGCAAGCTTCATTATTCTTTTGTTATTATCAATACAAGAAATACATCTAATGAGTCCGATCTCATGAGCCCGGTTTGAAGACAACACGGGTCTGTTTATACTGTAGTTAACTTGAAAAAAGTTAAAGCCAACTGGCAATGAAAAGCCGAATTGAAGTGCTGCATGCGCCCGTGTCATTTAAAGCCAATGCCTCGTTATACCTGTGCGATGAGCGTTTACTCATAACATTATAAAAGCGACATATTGACGGGTGCAGGGTATCTATGTTTTTTTTAATCCTTCAACCGACATCAATTTGCAGGCAACGCATGTGCGGGTTAGATACACCTATATATATAAACTATCCGAGCAAAAATTAACGCTACAGTCGTATTACGTGTGTGGACATTTTTTACATTGCACATCGTATTCATATTGATTGTCACAAAACAGAAACGTCCCCTTTAGCTTATACTCTATGCCAGAGAGTGTGAAATAGTGAGAGGTTTCACGGGGATAATTTTGCACATGTGAGTCGGGATGTTTCGGATAGCCTCAGTCGGGATCCTGAAAGCGGTTGCTTCCTTCTTCAAACCTTCGTAAAAACCCAGTCTGAACATTGGTCACCTGCTTAATTACAATAATAAATGAAGTGAGCATGCGTCACACTAGCTCCCCGTATCAAAAGCACTTTGAGCTCTTTTTGTGAAACGTCTCACTAAATCTATAGTCTTTGGTTGAATAAAGAACGAGTATTATCAAAAGTTATTCCACGTAGTTTGGGAGTCATGAGTCATTTTTGTTCAATAAGATTAAGCGCCAATTTATAGCGGGCCATATGAACAACGTCGCGGTAGATTATAGCTCGTCGAAAAAAATATGCGTTTGAAAAAAATAAAATAAAAAGGCTCATGACGTGGCATAAGCTACTTCGGCGTTGTACTTACGGCCCAGCGCCATTTTGTAGGGAATCATTTTATATTTACTGACTTTATGTACTCACGCAGACTTAATTACTTTATGACCCAACTAAAATGCCCACAACAGAGCATAATTATGTCTTCCAAAAATTACACACCTCCTGGTGAAAGCATATTTTGAGTACGAGATGGTATCCCCGCCCTGTCTCGTGTGTGGCAGCACATAAAATTGTCATACGTCAGTCTTGGGGCCCATCCACAATATAGCCTATATAGTGCTGCTGTTGGACGTTAAACCAACCCAACCAACCAACCATCCTTGTGAAAGCACATTTGAATACCGAGAATTGTAAGAAGTACATTTAAGATTTTTGTTTTGAAGTTTTGTTGGTTACTTGAATACTACAATATACATGTATTTATGTATGCAGGTAGCAGATATGCCACACATGACTTTTTCTTAAAACTTTTCTATCTAAATAAGTCTTATTACAGTTTAAAATGTATACTATTAGTATTATTACTATCAGTAATAAGAAAAACACAAAAAAACAGTTTGTCTTTACTCTGTTCAGTTTAATAAGATTGAGCCATTAAGAGCGCACGAATACAGTGGTATTTTACATTTTGCACAAAGATTGATATAGTATACATGTATTAGGCCTACTCTGTATATAATATTATTACATGTATTCTTTCTTGAAGCAAGGAAAATTAAACAGTAGATCACATCTTTCTCTATGAAGTGTTACTGTACCCATTTCCTTCTCCCATTCCTACACTTTCGTTGTCTTTCTCTATATCGTGTTTGTCTGCACGCCTGTCTGTCTATTTGTAGTTTCTGTATGTCTGCCTGTCTGTCTCTCTCTCTCTCACTCACACTCGCCCCTTCCCCTAGTCCAGCTTCTCTTTCTCCTTAAAGGCAGCTTTCAGGGCAAGCCTCCGGTTGTTCCTCCGCTTTTTCTCCTTCTTGGCCTCTTCTCCCTCGGCCTTGACCTTGCTCCTAAAGCTTTCATCGCCGTTGAGGTCAAGGTCAAGCTTCTCCTCCAGCCGCAGCCGAGCGCGCTTCCTGTTCTCTTCCAGGGATCTGGTCTCGTGGCACTGGTGGGGAGAAAACGTACACAAATTATAGACACTAAGGGCAGGTTCACTGCCAATATTCAACAGACTGAACAAACAAACAAAAAATGATTAGGCCTATACAATACATGTACAAAATATAACTTTAATATAAACATACCATTGAATTCGTTCTCTTTATGAAAACCGGTAGTTCTGATCAAGCTACACATAACACCAATAAACCCATTTATCACCAATGTGTGTTGATTAGGGAAAAACAAATCATAGATTTAGACAGTATAATATGATACCACTAAGATGTACTTTACAACGATGAGTAAAACATACATGTATAACAATCATTCTATGTTGATTTACAAAAACTCATATATTTATACAGTTGAAAGAATTATAATCACCACCATACCATTTTGTATATAAAACAAATCATACATTTTGACACTTTGAAGGGGTAAATACTTAACAAAGAGTTAATATAACCGCTATAATTCTACCTTGATATTTTTGAAATAAAAAAAAGCATAGATTTACTTATTTTGACAATTTGAGGGCTCACCAAAGGAATATACAAAGAGTTAATACAACAAAAAAACACAATCTCATGTTATAAAACCCCCATGGATTTAGACAGTTAGAGGTGTGACCAGAAGAAAGCTTTCTGCTACACAGACTCGCTACCTACCTTGACCACAGTTCCTGTAGGGATGTGTTTGAGCACCACACAGTTGGACGTCTTATTGACCGCCTGCCCGCCTGGTCCACTGCCTCGCACAAATTCTTCCTCGAGATCCTCCGGCCTCAGGTCAGGGAACTTGTGATCCTTCCTCCTCACAGCATAGAAGCGAATCTGAGAGGACCAGCAGGTGGCGACACCAGCACTAAGTGGGTATGAGAGAGACACATTGCCAATAACCGGGGTATGTGTCAGTTTTAGATGTCCCAAAAGACCATTCTCATTGGCGGGAAATCTCAGTAAAACACTGTTAAAATTGAATCCCAAGGGTTTAAAGACTACAGGCATTAGCTTTTCGTTTTCCTTACAGTACTTGATGGCATCATTGTTCGCTCCTTGGGGAGGCACAAGAAATAACTGCGTTAACCTCTGCCTCATTGGTGACAAGCAAGTGTTTGGGTAGGTTTTCTTGACGCTGTAGATGGGTTTTCTCATCTCATCTTGGCGTGGGTGTTTTACTTTGGTTTTAAATTGAGACGTCAAAGGCACTGAGAACATTTGTTGTGAAGCTGACATCATTGGGGCCACGATTGAAGATTCCTCACAGCCCGCTGTGCCTTGCTCTTGCACGGTTTGTGAAATGTGATGCTTGCTGCACTCACAAAACCTGGCAAGCTGCATAGCACAGAGACTCCATAACCTATGTTGCTTCTGAATATTTGAGAAGACTGCTGCCAGTTCTTGTCCATTGAAAAGTGAAAGAAGTCTGCTTTGAGAAAGTTTAAGCAGTGGCATGATGACACAATATGCTGCTTCTCAAACTCCCAGTTGATCACAATTCTTATCAGCAGCATTGCTTGCAAACCATTTTATCTTTGAGATAATTTTATCTGCATTGATATGAAGAAAAAAATTTGTTAAAGACATGACAACAATTAAAGTTCTTGTTTTTGTTTTGTTTTTGAAGTAAATTTCAATCTTTTTTTTTTTCTATAGAGTAAGACAGTGTCTTGATTTAATTGACAACCTGCAAACTTATCAAGTTCAATATGTATCAGCTGCTGACCACAGGTATTTGTACTTACATATTTTACAATTGTTGTAAGGACAAATATGGTGTAAAAATTGCCTCAACTAATTTACTCTCAGAATAGATTTAAAACTCTAAATAAACCAAAGAAGAACTTTTAAAATCATAAGTTAATTTAAACAAATGGATATTCGGATAAATTAAATATCAAACATTCCATTCATATTTATTATCTTGTCATCACTATTTTTTGCTTTTTTTAAAAGAGGGGTGTCCATAAATTAAGCATGCATTTTTACTAAGATTTAATCATATAACTCAGGTATTGTATTGCCACCTGTAAACAGGACCAAAGTTTTTTAAAATAACAAAAAAAAATGAACCTTTAGATTAGCAATAACAATTTTTTTATCGAAAATACTGCAGAAAAAAATATGATAGAACTATCTAGATCTGCAACCGTTTCATCAATTTGATCATTCTGAAAGATGTGCTTTTTCTAAGTTTAAGGTGATCAAGGGCATGTGAAAATGGTCTTTTTGTAATGAAATACGTGTAGCTTTTTTTTTAATTGCTTGAAACTCAATGCTAAAGGTTACTGTCCAATGAAATAATACTATCCCTAATTTATCATAATATTTATTTGGAATTATATATATACACTTAGTAACCAACAAATATTATCTCATTGTGGACAGCTCTAATTCTAAAGTTTAGTGTAATTTGGTCATTTGATTAAAGTACCAGTACGCACCTGATGCAAAACATTCTTGTAAGGCACAACCTCTATGGCATTTGATGAGACAAAAATGAAATACTCCATGAAGTAATAAAGTTAAGGCCACTTTATTGTAATACAAAATTTAAAGTATTGATAGGGTTGAACTGAGGTATGACTAGATCTATGCTTACAGGAAATTATGGTCATTTTTGTAAAAAGGAAAAGGAAATACCTTGATCATAAAAGCAAAATTTATAAATTATAATTATGAATTATAAATCCTATAATCATGGCTTTATACTTGCATATCCTTGTTGGGTTTAAAAAATTGGCCTATGGTAGACACTACACACTTCACTCTTCAAAAGAAAGCTAAACGTCCCCACAACAAACTGCGCAGCAGCAATAACTGTACACTGATGCAAACACAGGGTAGTGGCCAGGGCACAGCATACTTTATAGCAGCATTTTAATCATTTAATAGATCATTGTTAACATGTATTGATAAACACAGAAACACTGCTAGGAACATGGGTTGATAAAAAAAACATCTTGGGATGAAAGACATGCTGAAGGCCTTTGCTGAGAATATGTTGTGGTTTACGCATTAAAGGTGCTTATTAATTATTTAAGGGAGTTTAAATAGTTTAAATTGTTTTTCTTTATTAAGCACTGTCTGCTTAAGTCTTAAGCAGACAGTGCTTAATAAAGAAAAACAATGCTACTCCCCTTCAGGCTTCCTGTGATCAACTCATCAACCGTTTTAAAGCAAAATACTTGATGGGTGGTTGATATAAGTTTCTTGTTTGTTTGATTGATTTTTAAATTTTTATTTGGATATATGATTTATGCTTCCCCACAATAACTTTGCTGGAGCACCTGATTTGTAAGATATAACATGGATACCATTAATGCAATAAAAAAACAGTTAAGCTGCTAGCCACCTTAATAGGTTGGTAATTCATTAGGGACCACAGTATAATATGCTTCTTTTCTTTTATTTGTTTGTCAATTATTTCACTGACTTACATGATCATTTATTAGCATGGTAGAGTGTGGCTAAGTTTAGGTCCAGAGAGGGATCTTTATAATTTGATACAAACTGATGTTTTGGTAACACTTTCGGCATAGATTTAAATGTCATGGGAAACACTTTAAAACAAAATAAAGTTCTTGGTAAATGTACCTATCTTTTTTTTTTTAATAAAAATTTTCTTTGAAGCTGGATCTAGATCTAGATCTAGACGATCTTGAATCTAGATTGTAACATAGATTCTAGATGTGGCAAATTCTGGACCCCAAAAACATCAAAGTATCATCGTGGCAAATTCCGGACCCAAAAGATACTATCATCGTTAGAAGTGATAATTATAGAGCCTGATAACTACAGTACCTAGAATCTACAACTTGATTTATCGCTTCTTATAATTTGTTAACCCACGGATTCAAACCTTGACGATGGCCTCGTAGTGTTGACAATAGCACAGTGCGCTGCAATGATCATAGATTTAGATCTTATTCGACCATACGTTTTATTTGGTCTTTGGGGTGAGTATTTCGCTGCAGTTGTGTAATCTATCTATTTGTAGACCTATAACTGTCTTTTCCTTCGAGTCAGATCAAGGCTCTATTTTAAGAAAATATAGATCTAGATAGCTCTGAAATCTAGATCTAGAATTAGTAGATTTTACAAGCCTTGTATAAAAGACCTTGGAAATGGAAAGTGAAACCCGAAGGCTAATTACAACGTCAGAGTAACTGGCCCTGCTCTCAGCTGTTTCCGGTCATAATATTATTGTTTTGGTTTTGAACAGAGGTTAAAACTTACCTATTGCAGGATTCCCATACGCTCCCCGGCATGTCTTTATCGAAAAGCATTTATGATTTAGATACTTTGGTGCAAATAAGAGATAGGTTAGATTTGCAAAAATGGATCAATTAAAGCTTGAAAACTCCTTTGGCACCACCAATGCAGTATATTGTAGGTTAATTTAGTCACCAGGTAGTATCTAGATCTGTTGCCGACTAAAACAACCATAGGAATACGTATGTAAATCTAATTCTAAAATAATCCACAATCATCTAACTACAAGTACAATAATAAAAAAAATAATCATATTGTGTATCTATGGATTCAAATCTAGATCTAGATCTAGATCAAGTTTGTGAAGAAAGTAGAGCTAGATTGGCTGAATCTACACCCACTATATAGATCCCAACACTATGTAGGCCTACCAAGTTTATTTTACTTTTAGAATTGGGAAATGTTAAATTATTAGAGAGCTTGGTTGTTGTTTTTTTCAAGAGTCATACCAGAGAATTTGATTATAGTCTGCATAGCAAAATTTGAACAGAAAGTTGAAAAACACTAGATCTAGATCTAGGTCACATACCTGATCTGAGAAGGTTAAGGTTTATACCTAAGATATCTGTTCCAAAATTTTAGAATCAAAGCAAGATCTAGATTCTATATATAAAGTAGATCTACATGGATAATTGAGACCATCATTCATCTATCTACTGTGGTTAGCAACTAAACGTTTACATTATTATTCACAGCTTCATGGCTCTGATTTGCCCTAGATTCACAAGCTTTAGTCGAACATCTAAGGGGTGAAAGAGCCTACACTAGCCTACAGCTTGTTTTGAAGAGTTGCTGGATTTACTAGACTGCTGAATCAAGGTATGAATGTTATAGAAAAGACAGAGACACGTGAGAGAAAAAAAGATAAAGAGAGGCAGAGAGAAAGAGACCAGGATTACTACTTTTGCTTTCCAAAGAATTATAATTTATTATAAATCAACAATAAGTACTTACCTATTAGTATTATAGACTGCAGGTTGTTTTTTTTTGTTACGTTTTCATTATTTATGTGCAAGTATCGTTTGTTTCAACCTTTTTTCCATCAAATTCATTCTTTTCTAGGAATTTTTAAATTTTACTTTCTTTAAAAAAAAAATACAAAATAAAATGAAATAACGAAAGGGTCTATGATCTTCTTAGGTAGAGGGAAACAGTACATGAATTAACCATGTTATTTGCATTTTTTTGTCATTATTCATTCTTTGTTTTTTATCTTTTTAGATACTGTAGTTTGTTTTTACTTTTTGTTATCGTTTCATTTTATTTTTACAGTGATTGCTGTGTATGTGGTTTTAATAACTTTAGTAGCATCGTGAACTGAAAATCTTTTTTAATTCTCTATCCCTCTGTTTTATTTTTATTTTTCAAGAAGCTTTGTTTTCCCTTTTCTATTCATGCTTCTCCCTCTCTCCCCTCTCTCTCTTTCTTTCTCTCTCTATCCATTTCTCTCTCTCTCTCTCTCTCTCTCTCTCTCTCTCTCTCTCTCTCTCTCTCTCTCTTTCTCTCTCTCTCTCTCTCTCTCTCTCTCTCTCTCTCTCTCTCTCTCTCTCTCCCTCTCTTTATAAATATTATATATATATAATTATATATCTTTATCACTCTCACTTTCTCACTCTCTCCCCCTCTCTCTCTCTATCTATCTATCTATATCTCATTCTTAGTTTTCTCTCCTTCTGTATCTGTATTTCGTTTAATGTTTTGACTATTTTTTAACAGAATGACTAGTGTGAGTAAACAATCATCTCAGACTCAAGCCCACTCTGTCAGGAGTAACCATAGCCACCACAAACGTCTAAACTACGTGTCCATTGACAAGGGCAGAAAGAAGGGAAAGTTCACTGACTCAAAGAAAGAGAAAAGTGACAAAGAAGACAATCCCTTGAAAGAGCACATCAATGACCCACTGTTTTGGGGCCCCTACCTTGCTGATCGGCAATGGGGCACCATTCGAGAGGACTATTCTGCTGATGGCTCTTGGTAAAATTGAATGGACACAACTTATTATTTTTAATGGTTTCTTTCCTTAATATTTTAGTTTGCTGGCACTACTTTATGAATTGACTTAAAATATTTATTGTAGTGGGCTTATTGTATTCGTGTAAATGAGGAAAGGGCAAAAATATATGTATCATCATTTGTTGTAAATAAGTATGATCAAATAGACCTCTTAACCTTCCAAATTAAAAAAAACCAAGTCACCGCTGGAAACCCATGATAAGCTAATATTAGATATTGCATCACTATCTGATAATAACCTACTCTGATCCTAATTCTCCCTGGCCAATGAGCAATGACGGTTAACTGAAAGAGGATTATAGTTTTTCATAAAATTTTGATTCAATAACTCTATGATGAACCAGTATTGGCAGACATGTTTTAGTAGAACAATCCTTTAGCAAAAACATTATTATCAGGCTTAAGATATACATCTTGGGAACAGCCTAAAATCTTAAAGTTTATATTAAACAGTGGTTGGAAAGTAAAGAAAAAGGAAATAGGCGCAGGAAAATAAAGATCCATATTTTTACCCCATCCAGGTTTTATAGCTTTTCAGAGGAAGTGGGACTGTTAACAGTCAGTTCTGGTGCTATTTTCATCTGCTAAAGATCATTTGTTGTTTTTTTTTTGTTTTTTTTTAACAGAAATTTGATGCAAAATTACTTATTCTGATCTTGTCACTGTAACTGAAATTGATAAAAGTTAGATTATCCTAACCAAACAAAAATAAAAGCATGGATACAATGAGTTAGCGGATTCAACTGTACTATTTAATAATTACTGTTGTAACTAAGTAGAGATGATCGGTATGATTTTCAGGACAACAGATATTTTGATTATCTCCTATATAACCTTGCATTTCCATAGCATACGTATTCCTTTTTTTCTTTATATTTTAGTGACAGCTAGATTTGATAGTCATTTGTTAAATTCACTGCATCACAGTCTGAATGTTTTATACTATTGGATTTTTCAATTACTTTTTATTATTTTATTTTTTAAAACAAAATATGTCCTTTTATTTTAACCCACTAGATTTACCACTTTTACTATCAATGTTGGCTCTGTTGGTGTGCCATAAAAATATTTTTCAGTTGTCAATGTTGGCTTGCATCTTATTATGAACTATATTTGGGGAAATTTCTATGGACTACTACATATAAGCTTTTATAGAAAATATTTACAAGCGTTTTGATGAAACCACTGATGATGTGAATTAAGATAATTATCCCTCATCGATCTTTTACAATCGTGGATCAAATATATACATCTAGTGAAAGATTCGGCAACGGAATACCAGTAGTTAATAAATACTGTTGGGACTTGAGTGTTTGCTGTTGCATTTTTTTTTCCCATTTTGCTATATCCAGTAATAGGTTTAATTTAGTAATATTCTCGCAACTTCACTAATTGTGAACATTGTTACATGTATTTATCTGATGAAAATAACACTCTGCATAATGGGCCAAAAAAAAAGTATAACGCTAATATTTATCGTGGAAAGAAATCAAAACTAGAACTTTTTCTTCCCATAATGAATTTATAAATACAGCTGTATTATGTTGTTTAGATTATTTTGATATGATCAAGGTTCTAAATTTTCATTGAAGTTGCGCATTCCACAATCATAAGAGGTTTTCTAGTTTATACCAGCTTTATATTATTTTAATTCCTTTTGCAGCTGGCACTTTTTGACCCATTCTGATGCTGTGAAGCAGGCGTACAACTGGGGGGAGGATGGTTTGTTTGGCATCTCTGACAAGTTTGGTCTGCTATGTGGATCACTTGCTCTTTGGAACAAGAAAGACAAAATCCTGAAAGAACGCCTATTTGGGCTAAACGGTGTAGAGGTGGGTTAGGATGGAAACCTATTTCAGTTTCACACAAGTATAGAGCAAGATAGTGAACCATGGTTCTATCTATTCCATTGTTTATAAAGTCTTTTTTTAGAGATTATGCATGATTTGAAACTATTTCGATGTTGAGTTGTCATTTTGGTATTGCTTCGATGAACTTAATCTTTAATTGCTGCAGAGGAGAGTTTTGTGTAAAACAGGATTGTGAAAGAAAAGATACCCAAGACTTGTTCAATTACATTATACCAACACCAACCCTTCCAAGATGGTCTAATCATGCATGGAATCTTGAATCTTCATATTAGAACTAATTGAAGCATGGCTCTCTACCAGGCCATCTCATCCCCACAATATCATCAAGCAAGTTAGCACTCCACTTGAGAACTTGAGGTTCTAGATTTTTTACTGCACTGGCACAACTTTATTAAAAACATAAGGCTTTTATCTAAGACTTTGGATAAAGTATATAAGATCAGGTCTTACATGGCGTTGACTCGATAAAACTTGTCCCTGTTTCAAGTAAATTTGTTAAATATAATTCACATAGACTTTGACACACTATCTTCTCAATATTAACAAAAAATAATAAATAATAGAAATCATTTCTAAACACACAATTAGTTCACATTATATAACACTGTCTGCGATACAGAATACAACTCAAGAACATCTAGATCTAAATCAATACTTGTAAATATATCTAGATCTATAATCGATCTAAACAACAGCAAAATAACAGCGTTCTTTGCGGCAAGATGCTAAAATACGAGCATGCGCGTAAGCGCAAAGCATAAACATTTCTCGCTATCATCATTCTTTCACCACCACTCTATCTCATTCTGCTCTTATACAGAAGACAAAGGTCTATAAACCTCCAATCAATTCAAAAATACTGAAGATTATTCGAGAAAAGTTCATCCCCTAGCTCAAATTTATAATTATTCAATAACACTACTCACAAACTTGGAGAAGATTATAGATTTAAATAGATTAAATAGACACTCTAGACTCTAAACCTCTAACAGCTGATTAGGTGAACATTACTCACGCAGTAAATTTTTTCATAGTATTAGTAACATATTATGCGTAAACAATTTCTCACAGTTCAATCTGAGGAAATTTAGTAGCTTAATTGGATAGTGCTCTCAACATAGGGCAGGAGGTTTTCAGTTCAAACCTCAACTCTTTGTCCCATTTCTGCTTAGGAGTCTTCAGGAAAACTAGGAGGATATAAATGTAATCAAAGATAACAGTTCTGTCCGCCGATGTCTAAATTAAAACTCTGTGACTGCGCAGGGCAACCACGGTGAGGATGTGAAAGAGCTCTACTACTATCTGGACAACACTCCGAAGCACACATACATGAAGGCGCTGTACAAATACCCGCAGGTTGAGTTCCCGTACGAGGCTCTTCTCAACCACAACAGGTCCACCGCGGATCCTGAGTTTGAGATTCTAGAGACAGGTAAGGGGATTGGGTAAAATGTTTCATAAAATATTTTGAAGTTATGTACATATCGAAAGAAAAAACAGTAATGATAATAATTATAATAATAATAATAATAATAAGAAGTCTATTATTGTTGTTGTTGTTGTTGTTGTTGTTATTGTTTTTTTTTTTTCTTCTTCTTCTTCTTATTATTATTATTATTATTATTATAATTATTATCATTACTATTTTTTCTTTCGATATGTACATAACTTCAAAATATTTTATGAAACATTTTACCCAATCCCCTCACCTGTCTCTAGAATCTCAAACTCAGGATCCAATAATAATAGAGCTGAAATATCAGAGCTGTATTCCTGTGCAATTATTTTTGTATGTGTTTCTGAATCGGTCATATTGTGGCACAGACTAAACTTTAGTTTTAAGTGTGTCCAAAGATAGATTATGGCTTTATGATATCCTAGTGAAAAATCAAGATAGTCTCTTACATTTTTGCTTGATTGATGTTTTAATAAACTTTTATTTAAATTCCTGTTGGTATTTTTTAATGTTTGGCTTAAAAAAATAATTTTAAATGCTATCAATTTGTTGTGGAACTTTTAATGAGATTTTTACAGGAAAAATATTGCAGGTATTAAATCTTAGCCTGAGTTTAATAAATCTGTCATATTTTTGTGCCAGGTGTGTTTGACAAAGACTACTGGGATGTGCAGGTAGAGTACGCCAAACCCGTGGCTCACACGATCGTGTGTAGGATCACCGTAATGAACATGTCTGACCACGAGGCATCTATCGACATCATCCCCCAGTTTTATTTCAGGTCAGCATAGGATGTCTCTGGATGTGTGAAAAAGACATAACTTCATTCCATTTGCATGCTTTCCAGAGAAAATATTTTTAGGCTTTTTTTTTACTTTGTTCATATTGTGAAAAGAATATTTATGATGCCCTAGTTGTATGAGGCTCACTCTTAGATCTCTGACGATCAGGCCTTGGAGATATAAATTGTCTCTCTGTTTTCTCTTGGGGAACTAGGAGATGTGAAAGAAGAGAGAGAGATTGAGAACTTTGCACCATCTATAGAGACTTGTGAATCACAGTCTTTTTTTAAGGTTTTAATGAGACGTTTCAACAGAAAACCTTTTTTAATAATGAAAAAAAAAATTCAGATTCAATGAAGTAGACTAGATGGTTTAAACCAATTTATTTTGAATACAGCTAAATGATAACTTTAGTTTTCATTCACCAGTTAGAGAATGTTCCACAGGTCTCTTCTGATTTAATGGAAGTTGTATTCTTCTTGGTTCCTTTTTGTTGTGGAATGAATCTTCTTAACCATTCCTTCTTTCAAAATAAATAAAAATCTTTTTTTTTAAAGGATATGATATAGTATATTCTCATTAATTTCTATATACATAATTCATTGTATACTAATTGGCAGCCATTCATCCTTCATTACCTCCCTGTCAGAAACACATGGAGCAAACCTGGTCCAGATCTCCCCGCCACCGTTCCCCTGTTCCAGGGTGTCGCCAAAGATGGAATCGATGCCATATACGAACTGGGTATGCATGAGTAGCTGTCGCATGTAAACTGTATGTACAGGGATTGCATTCAAAAATTCACACCATAAAGTCTTGGTACTTTTCATTGAAATGACATTGATGATAGTTGTATATTTTTAGTGTTAATTATTACAGACATTAACTGTTAAGCTTCTGCCCAAGATTTTTGCATGAATGAAATCTAAAAGCATCCCATTGCATATAAAAAGCACATCTAAATCCAAAAGTAATGCACACAGTCAAATTTGACAGACCAACCGTTAATTAACATGAAAATAAAGTGGAGAAGAGGTGTGCTTCTTAAATTTATTTGAAAATGCCTATTTGCTTCGTTTTTTTATTCCAATCATTTTTGTTCTTTGATATAATTATTTTGTTTTGTTTTTTTTTTTTTACTATTTCCCTAATAATTTTCTGATAATGCAATTATTTCCAATGCAGGTATTTTCCGCATCAACTTTTCACATGGTAAAGAAGTGACCCTCAACTCTCTGCTGTTCACAAATAACAATTCCGTGACAGACACATTGGCAATGCTTGTCTCCCTTGATGATAGATCCCGGATGAGCGATGCTTTCCAGAGACAGAGCGGCAGTATAACCGCATCTGTGCTGGTAGGCGGGGATTTTATTCATCATTTGTTTAGTGATGTTATGTGTTGGTAGGCGGGGGCTGGATTCATACTTTGTTCAATGGTGTTATGTGCTGGTAGGCGGGGGTTTGATTCATCATTCGTTCGGTGGTGGTGTTTGCTGGGAGGCGGGGGTTTGATTCATCATTCGTTCAGTGATGTTATGTGCTGGTAGGCGGGGGTTTGATTCATCATTCGTTCAGTGATGTTGTGTGCTGGTAGGCGGGGGTTTGATTCATCATTCGTTCAGTGGTGGTGTTTGCTGGGAGGCGGGGGTTTGATTCATCATTCGTTCAGTGATATTGTGTGCTGGTAGGCAGGGGTTGGATTCATCATTCGTTTAGTGGTGTTTGCTGGGAGGCAGGGGTTTGATTCATCATTGGTGTAGTGCATGTTATGTGCTGGTAGGTGGGGGTTCGATTCATCAGTCATTCAGTGGTGTTATGTGTTTGATTTATCATTTAGTCTGTGATGTTGTGTGCTGGTAGGCGGGGGTTCGATTCATCATTCGTTCAGTGGTGTTATGTTGTTTGATTCGTCATCAGTAGCCCCTATGCTGCCTTTCCTATTCATTTCAAATCCACACAACCAATATTAATCGCCTTGGATGTCTTCAGATTATTTTTTAAGTACTACTGATGGTTTTGCTGTTATCAAGATGAGATAATAACTGAAGTAATAATTATTGTTTACTAGCTGGGATGCCCGGCTTCGCTCAGGTTTTGGGACACTGTACGGATATAAAATGTTTTTTTAAAGGTTATACTTATTACTAATAGAGATAAAGCTTGGATTTTGGGACACTGTGCGCAACTAAAATGGTAAAACATAGTTGTAGAGATAGAAGTTTAAAGCCAAAAAAGCTAAACAAATTAAATGTGATACAAATGGGTGCACCACTTAAAAGGGCATATCAATAGTCTTGATAACTCACGCTAGGATATTTACAGGATTTCTTTGTAGATAACATTTCTTTTAGATCCATTTTACCCCCTTTTTCGATGATAGTCGACGTAGGTCCATATAGAATTTAAATTGGGTTCGAATGTTTTTAAACCCCGAAAGATCCCCATTCGATAGATCTAGAATTCAGTATTATAACCCGAGCAGAGCCCCGCACGTGAACATGTTGAATGGAAAGAATAAAAAAAAATATGTGTAGATCTATGAGTAGTAGAAGTCTAGATCTAGTTATTTGATTTAGCTTTTAGATCCATGTTTATCCCTTTTCGATGATAGTCGAGGTAGATCCAGATAGAATTTAAACTGCGCTCGAATGTTTTTAAACCCCGAAAGATCCCCATTCGATAGATCTGGAATTCAGTATTATAACCCGAGCAGAGCCTGCACGTGAACATGTCGAACGGAAAGAAAAAAAAATTATATAGATCTATAAGTGGTAGTGTTGACATTAAATGGGTTTAAGAAAACAATAATAATTACGGCAAGAAATCTCAACTATTGAAATAGAGCCCCGCACCTATTTGAACCTAGCCCGCTTTCACTTACGATTAGCTAACTGAAATAAAAAACAGCAATGGCTGCTTGATCGACAAATCAATTTCAATTCCTAAAATCTAATTAATGCTTTATGCGTCATCGTGAAAAATAAACGAACCAGCCTAAGGCATTCAGAAAATTCCAAGGTACCAATATATCCAAATTTCAAGTTTGTACCTTGAGTAGTTATGGCGGAGAAGACGATAATAATTTCACCAGTTCACAAATATATATCAAGAGCATTTGTTGTAATGTTGGTGGCAATTTATTTTAATGATTTTATTTCTTTGTGAATTTTGTCATTTTGTGAAGCAAGACTGCCATAATTATGAAATCTTTGAGTCTTCAGTTAATCTGTCTAATAAATCAGCACAATGATCAGTAAAGAACTGAGTGTCTTTGTCCTTGCTTGTTTCACAGTTAAACTCTCCACAAGGCGGCGAGCTGTACAAGAAAGATGCTTTCCACAGATACATTGTAGAGAGTAAGTAGAGTATGTTTCCTGTAAATTATTTATGTATGTCTAGAAACATTAGTGGGGTAGTTTCAACAGAATCAGTTTTGATAATAATTTCCAGATCATGGATTTAGTCGTTGAAACTTCTTTCTTGCCTTTGAGTAGGACAAAAAGTTAGGGATTAATTGTTCACCTAATTCACTTTTCTTCCCTTAAACAAAAAAATAACAGTGAAATTTTCACCTACCTAGACAACTTTCTCCCCTACTTAGACAAAAAACTGGCCATGAATGTTTCACCTACCTAGACAACTTTCTCCCCTACTTAGACAAAAAACTGGCCATGAATGTTTCACCTACCTAGACAACTTTCTCCCCTACTTAGACAAATAACTGGCCATGAATGTTTCACCTAACTAGACCAACTTTTAACCTACTTAGACAAATAACTGGCCATGATTGTGATGATTGTTTCACCTAACTAGACCAACTTTTAACCTACTTAGACAAATAACTGGCCATGATTGTGATGATTGTTTCACCTAACTAGACTACCTTCTATCCTACTTAGACAAAAAACTGGCCATGAATGTTTCACCTAACTAGACCACTTTCTTCCCCTACTTAGACAAAAAACTGGCCGTGAATGTTTCACCTAACTAACTAGACCACTTTTTCTCCCCTTGAACGTCTCACCTAACTAGACCACTTTTTCACATACTGAGACAAAAAACTGGCCCTGAATGATTCTCCTAACTAGAAGACTCTCTTAATGCTCAGAAAAAAAAACTGCTCTGAATGTTTCACCTAACTGGAACACTTTCATATCTTAGTTTACAATATACAGACACTACTCAGGCAAAAAGCTGGTCTTGAAACGTGACATGCATCTAAACCACTTAATTTACTCAGACACAAAAATAGTTCCAAATATTGAGCATGACTAAACCACTTGCTGCCCCACTCAGACAATAAGCTTGCAGTGAAGCGCGACAACTCTGGCACCAAGTGCTGTGCGTGGATGAGCGTGCAGCTCCCGGCAAAGGGCAAGACGTGCGTCTACTGGCAGATGTTCCCGGCAGACTCGGTAGGGGAGAGCACCATCCGCAAGTTGGACCACTTGGTGGAGAAACAGCGGATCAAGGCGGACCAATTCTACCATGAGGTACCGTGTCTCTACACTTGTGCGCTAATTTGGTCGTCTTTTACAATATATAGGATCAATTAAATTTGAATGTCGCAGTAGAGCTTGATGAGCAAATGTGAGGCAATTTTTTACAAGCTTCTTTCACCTCAAGTGTAGCTCTAAAAGGCCTCAGTCTGCAAAAAAATTTTCAGACAATATTTGTTATGGCACTTCTCTGACGGTCATCATGGACTAGCTAACAGCAAAATCTTGTAGTTCTCTGATGCTTAGGCATTCTTTACTTACATATAAGCCTCCATTTTTGCTAAATGGTTCAATATTTTGTGACCTGGAAGAAAAACAAGGATTTTTTGCCATATAGATAAATGTGAAAAGAATTTTTCTATATTTCGTTGGGTTTTTTTTTGTTTTTTTGTTATATAGCACACAACCCTTAAAATCACTGCTCCTTTTGAAGCAGGCTTGTAAAAGTTTTTGATCAACCAACCGATATTTCAATCAAAATTATTCTCTTTTAATATGAAGACCACTGAAAATATTTCAAACTTAAGTAAATCTTATCTTGTGTAAACATTATAAATTATACATATGTATCAATGAAAACGACAAATCTACAAATGAAAATCTTCATCTCATTAAACTTACTCGAAGTTCAGAATTGAACAACAATTAAAACATTACCTCTATGCCTATCTTAGGTTATGTTGAACATTTATGTAGGCCCTATAAGGTTACATCAATGCACATCAGCTCAGAATTTAATCTCATCTCTCTGTTTAATATTTACCATAAAACAAAATACAGAGATTGTACTCACTATTAGCATCCAAGCTGCTCAAGACTCAAAGTTCTGTGCGTCAAATGCTTGGCTCTAAATTGTGAATTCTTGACCATGACTTGCTCTCAACATGCGCAGTTCGGCCTCTCGAATCCAGATGAAGAGCTCTGAAAACTGCTCTACATTTATAGTACTATCGAACAAAGGTTTTCTTGAGATTTCCCGATCAGAGATAGGAATCTCCCTGAGTGTAAACCTTAATGAGAGAGGGGATATCAAATTAACTGAAAAGTACCGATTTCACCCCATATCATCGCTCACTCAGTGACAACACTGTTCGATAAAAAAGGTTCTTGGTTACAAAGACGATCCCTTTAGTAACCACACACGCACTGAAGGAACTTTCACTCATACTATTTTAAACAATGTATGTAGTGTCTAAATACGGAAATTATTCTCTCAAGGTCCAACCTCATCAATATCACCCATCGCCACAGTTACCATAGGTAGGTCTTCTACGATGTAAACCCCATGACCTTAGGAAATGCAATAAAGTTAATCTTTCATCCTGGGAACTCCTACCATAGAGCCGCTCTGTAATTAACAAGCTGTCTCAAACGACCATTAGACACGAGGCGCACACCCACACCGCGTAACGGCTCAGCGTTTAAGTAGAAAGCTCCTATTGTTCGACCTGTTAACTTTATCTGATAAGACGCCTTCCCCAAAGTTATCCGGACTACTCATGAGGTGACGAAATTTACTCCAGTATAATGCATGCTAGTTCCCCTAGCATAGTTGTGGTAGACTTGACTTGCTCAGTCGAGGTACATGATCTCAATTACAAGCCTAAATCTAGGGTAAAACCTGTAAGTTTACATATACTCTCTATGTGCTCTAAGTCTTAACATTGTATGGTCTCTATTTGATCTAAGTCTAACCAGTGTATACTCTCTATGTGCTCTAATTCTTACCATTGTATACTCTCTGATTGCTCTAAGTCTTACCAGTATATACTCTCCATGTGATCTAAGTTGCTTCATTGTATACTCTCTATGTGCTCTAAGTCTTACTAGAATATAATCTCTGATTGCTCTAAGTCTTAACAAGTCTGAACTTTTCTACATTTGCAAGTTGAATACTCTTCTTCTGCACCAGTTGGTACCGTCTAAAGCCACCCCACAAGAATCCCTGATTTGTCGGCAGGCCGTCGCGGGGCTTCTGTGGTCCAAGCAGCTCTACCTCTACAACATGGATCAGAAAAACAAAGGTTGGTTTGTTTGTTGATTATGATTCTCTATAGAGGGAGGGAGAGAATTCTCTCCCTCTCTCCGGGTTTAACGTCTCCTAGGTTCCCCTGGGGGATCCTATACGGCGACAGTTTGTTGATTAGCGCCCAACGTCTGAATTATATATGTTATGCTATGGGTGGGCCCCAAGCGCCCAACGTCTGAATTATATATGTTATGCTATGGGTGGGCCCAAAGCGCCCAACGTCTGAATTATATATGTTATGCTATGGGTGGGCCCAAAGCGCCCAACGTCTGAATTATATATGTTATGTTATGGGTGGGCCCCAAGCGCCCAACGTCTGAATTATATATGTTATGCTATGGGTGGGCCCCAAGCGCCCAACGTCTGAATTATATATGTTATGCTATGGGTGGGCCCCAAGTCTGTCAATTTTACGTGCTGCCACACAGAGACAGGGTGGGGATACCATATCTCCTGTCAACCAGTATATACTCTCCATGTGATCTAAGTTGCTTCATTGTATACTTTCTATGTGCTCTAAGTCTTACTAGAATATAATCTCTGATTGCTCTAAGTCTTAACAAGTCTGCACTTTTCTACATTTGCAAGTTGAATACTCTTCTTCTGCGCCAGTTGGTACCGTCTAAAGCCACCCCACAAGAATCCCTGATTTGTCGGCAGGCCGTCGCGGGGCTTCTGTGGTCCAAACAGCTCTACCTCTACAACATGGATCAGAAAAACAAAGGTTGGTTTGGTTGTTGATTATGATTCTCTATAGAGGGAGGGAGAGAATTCTCTCCCTCTCTCCGGGTTTAACGTCTCCTAGGTTCCCCTGGGGGATCCTATACGGCGACAGTTTGTTGATTAGCGCCCAACGTCTGAATTATATATGTTATGCTATGGGTGGGCCCCAAGCGCCCAACGTCTGAATTATATATGTTTTGCTATGGGTGGGCCCCAAGTCTGTCAATTTTATGTGCTACCACATAGAGACAGGGTGGGGATACCATATCTCCTGTCTCAGCTCATCTCATTATACCAACCCAACCAGCATAAGGACAAAATTGGGCAAACAAGTATATGAACGATGGTAGTTTTTTTACCTGGAGGGTTTCTAATGGAAAACCAAGGCTCTACCACACATGCCAGTTCGCTCCCCAGAAAAGCAAAGTTAGGGCACTCAGCAATCTTTTGCATCTGGAAGTTTGATGGGCCGTGCAGGTCAATATTACCTGTGTTGGAAACCTTAGCAAAAGCAGAGCATAGTTTTCAGTTACTCATATTGCCTTGTCAAGGTTGAAATGTGCTTCTGTGTTTAATAATAGTTCAATTATTTATAGCTTTGACAAAGGGTTGAAAAGTAAGTTGAGAAATCTTTAAACCATTCGTTTTTGAAAATATTAAGAAACTATTTATATAGGTATGTGATATGTTAAGGAGTTTTCTGTCAGCTTTAAAGCTTACCTAGAAATACATGATTTATAGTTATTCTGCCAAGTAGTCTTGTAAGACGTTGAGTTTATTTTGTGAAACTTTCTTGTTTCAGAACTTAGACAGATGTACGGCAAGGATTACTTCAAATCAAAATTTGGTCACAAACGGCTGGGATGGAATCATCTCAACTGTCATGATATTCTACTCATGCCAGACAAGTGGGAATTCCCTTGGGTACAGTAACGTTTAGAACATTCCCCAGTTCTGTCACAACCTATTTCTAGTTGGCTTATGCACTTTGAAAGATTCAGTTCTACGGTTCTTTGTCATGGCTCTAAAATACTGTCAGTTCAGTGACGTATTAGTTATGGTTGGTTGGTTGGTATATCAATGTACAATGTCAGAAACTAGGCTATATTGCAGACAGAACCCCAGGGCAGGATATCTAGGACTTTTTTTTAATCACATTATATTAATACTGACCAAAGTAGTCGTGAAAAATGCGTAAGTCAGAGTTGGGCTCAAACTGAGGACATCTTTCATTGGAAGTTGACGCTCTAACCCCAAGGCTTGAAATAAACAGATTTTTTTCAAATCTATTGGCATCATGAGTTGTGTATGTGTTTTGGAGAACATTTCTTTTAAATAAGATAAGATTACCTAGTCCTTTATTAATACCTCAAAGAGATATTAAAAATGACATGCCCAAAAATACTTGTACAGATTACATAAAAAAATAGGAATAAGAGAATAAGAGTTTTTACATATATAAAAAGACACACTTATATATAACAAAATGAAATTGTGTACAATTATCGCAACTGTAAATAGAAATAAGTAATCTAAAATCATAATATAAATTCAAATCAATATGAAACTAAGTTAAAGTATGGTTCTAATGTGTACTTAGAAAGTGTATATTAAGATACCAAACTGTGCATAACTAGATGCATTTACAAATATCACACGAGTTCTTAAAAAAAGTAAGGTGGTTTACATTTTGGTTAGGTATATAAATACAGTAATAGAGATAATTGATTTTAAGCACAATATAAAAATGTATCATCCCTTAAAGAAAAAATATGTACAGGGGTGATATTAATACCTATGTATGTACGAAAAATGGGAGTGTTACATTTCTTAATATTATACATATATTGTATAAATGTGTATTCACAGAGCACAAGGCAAACATCCTGCTAATATTTATAGTTTTTCTGATCTTCTCTTATCTATCTTAACTTACTTTATCTTATCCATCTTATCTTACCTCATCTTATCTTATCTATCTTATTTTACCTTACCCTATGTTATCTTATCTTACCTTATCTCACTTACCTTATCTCAGTTTGCCGCCTGGGACCTGGCCTTCCACTGTGTGTCTGTGGCCCACGTCGACATGACACTGGCAAAGGAGCAGCTCCTGTTGCTTCTCAGTGATCGTTACATGCACCAAAGTGGTCAGGTAAGGCTGAGTCTATAGCACCTGCACTTAAATTGGTATGTCAAAATATGAGGGATGTCCCAGAAATAAGGTTTGTGAACCCATAATTTGAGAACCTCTTCAGGCATTTTTAATCTGTAAACGATATTTCCAACATTTTTTCATCGCGCACCAAATGCCAAAGTTTAAACACCATTTCTAGCGGATATTCAGTCACCGTGGCAACAAAGATGGCTATCCTCATTTCTTTGTGGTCAAATGTAGAAATATGTAGTTTTATACAATTTTTTAATGCAAAAGGCGAAATTCCAGCTGAAATTTGTGTATAGTTGGTAAGCGTATATGGAGAAAATGTTATGAGCACTAATGTGTACATAGAAAGTGTACCTATTACGATACCTAACTAGATGCATTTACAAATATCACACGAGTTCTTAAAAAAAGTAAGGTGGTTTACATTTTGGTTAGGTATAGAAATACAGTAATAGAGATAATTGATTTTAAGCACAATATAAAAATGTATCATCCCTTAAAGAAAAAATATGTACAGGGGTGATATTAATACCTATGTATGTACGAAAAATGGGAGTTACATTTCTTAATATTATACATATATTGTATAAATGTGTATTCACAGAGCACAAGGCAAACATGCTGCTAATATTTATAGTTTTTCTGATCTTACCTTATCTTATCGTTCCTGATCTTATCTTATCTATCTTATTTTACCTTACCTTATCTTACCTTATCTCACCTTATCCTATCTCAGTTTGCCGCCTGGGACCTGGCCTTCCACTGTGTGTCCGTGGCCCACGTCGACATGACACTGGCAAAGGAGCAGCTCCTGTTGCTTCTCAGCGATCGCTACATGCACCAAAGTGGTCAGGTAAGACTAGGTCTATAGCATCTGCACTTAAATTGGTACGTCAAAATACGAGAGATGTCCCTGAAAATAATAAGGTAAGTGAACCCATAACTTGAGAACCACTTTAGGCATTTTTCATTTGTAAACAATAATTCCAATATATTTTTTTGTCGCGCACCAAGTTTAAACACCATTTCTAGCGGATATTCAGTCAACGTGAAAACAAAGATGGCTTTAACATATTACATTATTTAACATTAACAAATGCCTCTCTTTTCCCATTCTGTGTATTCTTTTTTCATTATGGGGCTAGTATTATCTGGGCCAAACTTGTCTTCTAAATTTTATAAATACACTTTTCTTGGAGATCAATGTTAAGTGTAACCACCCACTGCAACTGACTGGCTCATCTTTATCTTGTTATAGGACTACAAAGTCAGAGTCTAAATCTAACCGTTGCCAAGCCACAGTTAACCAAAGTGTTGGTTGGCTCCAGAGATATAATTTTCTTCAAACCATTAAGGTGCCATCTGTTTTAGCCCACTGTCTCTCCCCTTTTGAAGCATATCTGTTTGCTTTGCATTGTGTGTAGTTTTGTGCCAATCCCTCTGATACAATGTGTATGGCCCTAAATTGAGACCTGAGTGAAGGGGTGCAGGGGATAGGGTGTCTGCCAACCTCACCAGTGCAGCAATGGTTTGCAATGTTACATAAAAAATGTGTCACCTACTCCAAAATTAAAAGGCAGTTGGGGTGGTAATAAGAAAAGTACATTGCACAAGCGACTTAACAACTGTCTGCTGTGTTTGTAAAGATGGAGTTAACTCAACCAGCTGCTCACTGGTTCAAATGGGAAATAACCAAGAACCGTAGTTTTCATTGCCTTTTCATTGTGTATTTTAAATCTAACGACTCATGTACCATGTGAGGTTTCTTGTAAACTCTCTCCTGTATTCCGCTTGCTTGACTATCCCTGTCCATGTCTATCTCTGGCTTGATCTCTAAAAGGTTGATGTCTCAAAATATTACATTACAACCATCAATTTCACCACCCAACCCCTTCACACTCCTCTCTTCCCTGTCTCTGCCCCGTTACAGGTTCCAGGTTGTGAGTTTGACCTTGGAGATACAAATCCTCCAATTATCGGCTGGGCTGTCTGGAAAGTTTTCAATATGGAAGGCAACAAGGACATTCCGTTTCTGAAGACTTGCTTCAACCGCCTTATTTTCTGCCTGCAGTGGTAATATTAACAGTAATAATAATTATAATAATAATAATAATAATAATAATAATAATAATAATAATTTTACTACTGCTGCTACTACTATTACTACTACTACTACTACTACTACTACTACTACTACTACTACTACTACTACTACTACTACTACTGCTGCTGCTGTCTCTCATTGTCCTGCGCTTTGTGTGATGTTTTTTGACAGCCATCATCTTTCTCCTCCATTGCTGTTTCAATCAATCCTGATCATTCTTCTCTCTTTTATGACTTATCTAAATTTCTTCTTCTTTCTCTTAAACGTTAATTCTTTTCTTGTGCTTCTTTGCTCTTTCTTGGATCTGCAAGATTCTGTTGATACCTTTTTTTGTACGTTGATCATGTTACTTCTAACTTAACGCCAATGAGCCTCTCCACATATCATTGTTAGTTCATCAGTTGTGCTTGGTTTCCTAATCCCCCGTTGTCCTGTTTTTTTTTCAAATTTCTCTATTTCAAAGTTATCTCACTTATAGTTCTGTTGGTTCACATATTTTTTTGTTCATATATTTAACTTCCCTCTATTTTCTCATATGTGATAACAATTTTGTGCTGTGAAAACTAAATCTCAATATCTAATAAAGAAAATTGTACCCTGGCATTGTTTTGCAATCCTTAAAATTTCGGATTCTGCATTTTAGGTGGAACAAGATGGACCCGACTGGCATGTTTCTCTACGGCCATGGCTTCATGGGGCTGGATAACATCAGCCTGTTTGACAATATCTAATAAAGAAAAATTTACACTGGCATTGTTTTGCAATCCTTAAAATTTCTGATTCTGCATTTTAGGTGGAACAAGATGGACCCGACTGGCATGTTTCTCTACGGCCATGGCTTCATGGGGCTGGATAACATCAGCCTGTTTGATCGGTCCGAGCTCCCGTCGGGTGTACACTCGTTAAAACAGGTAGTCACACTGATCCTTCTAAAATCAACATATTTGGCCAGAAGATTTTATGTCAAGTTAATGGTTAATCATTTAGAGAACCAGGAATAGGAATGATATTCTAGCTATGAAAATTATAGATGATTACAATGATTTTTTGTCATTTAATATTTCCATATTTAGTAGATGTTATTTCTCAAAACTTTTTTTGAAGGAATGACGATAACATTATTTTTGTATATATTCAATTTTTAGTAACTAGCAATAGTTTGTCCTTGCTGTTGTCATTAATCTGACGAATTTTGTATATTAAGAGAATGTCATTGATCTAGCAGGATCGCACATCTCAAAGACACTAACATATCAATCTGTTTGTAAGATCAGTTATATCTCATGGAGAAGGTAAACTGCAGTGCCTCATATTGTTTTACTAATAGAAAAAGAAATACAATTGTAGAGTTTATACAACTATACAGGAATAAATGATTATTCTTTTTTAATTTTGTCTGAAACTAGTGAAAGTTTTAAAAAGTGTGATGTATTATTTAGAGCAGTGTTGGCAAAGTGCAATTATTAATGACCTGTAAACCTACGGTAGGAATTTAGACAGGAACATCACAGTCTTTCTGTTTTGAGCCAGAAGCATTGTGCATCTCTAAACTATTGGTTCTTGCTAATTTTCATCTCTTTGCTAACTCCACCAGGCTGACTGTACGGGCTGGATGGGTCTTTTCACTCTCACAATGCTGAAAATGGCCATCGAGCTCTGCATCCATGATATTAGCTACACAGACATGGCCATCAAGTTTCTACGACATTTCCTCTTTATTGCCCGTGCTATCAACCGGAACTGCACAGAGGGGGGTGAGTGCCTTGCCACTTAAGCAGATCCTAGAATCTGATCAGTGAGACCTGAATGAGTCATTATAATACACCCTTTGCGTCTCTGGTTTTATTATTATAACACTATTAGCAATACACCTGAAATTTTAACCATTTAAGCTTTACAAGATTAATTAACAGTTAATCTAAAAATGTCCCTTAAATTGCTTTTTTTTATTCACCATTTTTACCCATGTTCTTTTTAAATCAAGAGCCTCTTTCAATGACAGCCACGAGATTTTTTTTATTGTCTTCTTTGACACATATAACGATTAAGATTTGCTTTTAGAACATAATTTAAATGTAGTGGTTATGCATTGCTTAAAAATAATTCACCATCATCATCATCCTCATCATCATCAGTTGTTGTTGTTGTTGTTGTTGTTGTTATTATCATTTTTTATTATTAATATTGTTATTGTTGTTGTTGTTGTTGTTGTTAAATAACTTATTCCCAAAAACTGTACTGAGTATGACCCAATATATATATATATATCTTTCTTCCTCCTTTCCCCCGCATGCCAGGTCTGTGGGACGAGGTTGACAAGTTTTTCTACGACGTGGCGTACTACCAGGAGCCCCACAGCACCCCCCTGAGGATACGGTCATGGTCTGGCATCATCCCCCTTCTGGCGTGCTGCTCGGTGAACTTGCATCACTGCCCCCTGGTCAAGACTTTCCTTCTCAAGTGTGATCGACACTTCTCACCCTTTGTGAGTTTTCTTTTCTATTAAAGACCAAACAACTTGTATAGATTTATTTTGCATTTGGTATAATTACTTTGAAGTAGATGCCTGTATGCGTTACAAAATATGTCCACAGATTTATTTTTTATGTTTTAATATATTATATAATGCAGCTGCTCTCAAGATCCATGCGGCTTCTACATTGTTTATAAGTTACAACTTCTTCAAGAATATTTGTCATGCCAGATGTAAACTATATGGTGTAAGCAGTCCTTCAGATATTTTTGTATGGATGGATAAGCAATCGCTCCATAAAGCTGTATGAAGATTCATCAAGCAAGGACATGTAGTTGATCTTGGACAAGCATTCCTGACAACCTGTAGAAACAAACAAAAAATGTATTGCCACATTTTCTTACGGCGTGTACTCTGTCAATCACTGGCTAACTTACTGTATTGATGCAGATATATGTTGTAAAAGTTTGCTTTTTTTTCAAAAGGGCTTTTTTTTTTACTATGACTTTATTTTTCAACCAAGTTGTACCATCTTTTTTGTTTTGCCTGCTGTGCTAATCCAGGTTTGCAAACTTGGTGAGGATGAGTTTTTCCTCACTTTGGTATCCTACACAAAACTGAAGCTTATGCTGAAAACTATTTTCTCGGAAGAAGAGTTTCTGTCACCTTATGGAATACGCTCAATGTCAAAGGTAAGCTTTAGAATAAAATGAAATATTGTATAAAAGTATAGATTATTATATCCATGATCTTCAAATATTTTACAAGTCTCATGTCACCCACAGCATTGTCATGTGTACAGCACATATCCAGCCACAATATATCTATCTGGCTAAAGTCTTTATGAAACATTATTTTTTACTGATATTTCTTTGCTACATGCACACTTGCCATTTCACTCTATATTTGGAGGGGGAAAAGGGAAATAGTTTGAACACTTATAAATTTCTTAATTAATAGACATTTTGTGGAGAAACTATGAAAAACATTAAAAAAATATGAAAACATATAAGGTAAGCCTTGGTCAGTTTAAGTAATAACTATGTACCTATGATCACAAAGTTCATGAGAAAGCCTCAAAAAGGTTGATATAATAGCTGTGTAGAAATCTCATGTGTTAGAAGTGTATTTGCAGTTAAGATTTGGCCACAAAAAAGACTTTCATCAAGGAGATGTATTAAAATTGACACAAAGTTTCAATTGGATTTCTGAAAAATGTATACCATTCCATAATGAGCTTAATATTTCTTTTGCCAAGAACATATTTTTTGCTCTAATATGATTATTCAAGCATTGCTTAAGAAAATCCAGACATAGGCTGGACTTTTTTGCAAGACTGCCACATAACTGTAGGCTACTCTGTGACTCAAATAGAAATTGATTACAACCAACCAGTCCCTCTCTTAAAGCTAATAGTGCATTGTGCCCTTTTCTGTACATCATGTGGTCTCTGTCCCCACTTTTTGAATTGAAAAGCACGCCTGGAATATCGTTTGACCCCCCTTCCCCCACCGTCTTGCATACAATTATCAGTTTTTTTAAAAATTATATCTTTTTGTCATATTCATATATACTGTGCACATTTTTATTTTCGTACTCCTACATTTTAGGGTTTAATGAACAAGTGTTCATGGGCATGTCATTTTTTGAATTTTCCCTAGAGAGATTATGAAAAGACTGTCTTACATTATCGCAATTATGGTCAAGCATGTCTACTTGTCTGTTCCTGGCAGCACTATGAGGAGCATCCCTACCAGTTCCATGTGGACGGTCACACCGTCAGCATGACATACCTGCCCGGAGAGTCCGACTCAAAACTATTCGGCGGCAACAGCAACTGGAGGGGACCAATCTGGCTCTGTAGTAAGGAAGCATTTTGTTTTCTCTCTGTCATTATTCCAATATTTTTCTTGCTTTTTTTTAAGAGAATGAAAATTGTTGGATATGCATAGTTAGAGCAGTATCTATGTTATTATTTTTAAAGTATTACTAAAAATTGGTGATAATATTTTTTTTAATTACTGCATTGCTTTTACACTTAAACTATATTTTTTTCAGTAATGTACAAATCAGTTTCTCTTTTTAGTGATAATAAACCTGTTGTTGTAGATGAAAATGTTTGTAACCTTTTTTTTATTTAAGTCGGTGTCTATTTCACTTCTAGTTTTATTACTTTTAGTCATGTCTAGAAACTCAGTTTAGATTTTTCTTTTTCAATCCTTCCCCTCAGTGAATTACCTGTTTGTGGAATGTTTGGAGAAATACTCCGACCTTGATCGAGTTTTCACCCTACCACTCTGCATCCACTACCCAACAAAGTCTTCAAGTGTAAGTTTCACTGCTTATGTCAGAGAATTGAATCATCTAGTATCAAAACCAGTTGTGTCTCTTTGTTTCTAGATCTGCTTTGAGATGAAATGAAAGGATTGTTACACATCAAATGTGTGAGCTTGTGTTGTTGCTGTATAGTCCATGATCTCTGAGCTTCCTCCCTTTTGCCTCGAGCTATGGAGAAAAAGGCAGCAGGTCTTTATGCTGCGTTAATGTTGACAAGTGTGTGAGAAAGTGGACAGTCGATGAATAAGACACGAATTCCACAGAAGTGAGAATGTATGGTCTCTCTAATCATGTGCTGATTCAGATTGTAAATGCAAGGGGCATAACTTTTATAAATAGTTAGCCAACTAATGGAGAAGAACATAGAGAGCCTGTAGCTCAAAAGGTTAGTGCTATGAACTGAGAGCAAGAAGTGCACGGTTTGAATCTTAACTCATGCCCCTGTCTCCATTGAGGAGTCTATGGCAAACCAAGGGGTTGTAGTCAGAATAGGAGAAGAGCAAAGGCTTAATTTTTTTTTTTTTTGATTGTTCATTTTAAATTTGTCTACATCGGGGCAAGAGCATGTAACTTGTGGTTTTCTTACCCATTCAGAAAATGACTTTCCTCACGATTGCCATGGATTTATGCAAGAGAGTTGTGAGCATCTTCCTCCCAGACAAGAACGGAGCCCGTCCAATTCATGGTGAGGATCATTTGTCCTAAGCATTTTTAATTTCTGTCTGATCTAAAAAATGATCAGAGTAGCTGTTCGTATACAGAAATTTTGTATTAATATACCTGCAATAGCATCATATGAATATTCCTACTACAATTATTGTTGAGGAGTGCACTGGGTTTTTTTAAAGTTGTATTTTATTGACTAATTTGCTGTTGGTGTAATGGTGTTATGTATTGGAGGCCCTTGAAACGGCTGTATATGTAACAGTTTTACTCGAAGTCCTTAGGAAGTCACTGTTAACTAACACTAAAACAGCAGAGGATAAAGTAGTGAAGTTTTAACACACACAAAATAATTTTTCAATAACTTAACAAGAAGGCAGAACTTATTTATGAATGCTAATAAGAAACTATTTATTTTTACAAATGTATACAGTGTTTTTTATTTCCTCTTGTATTGTAGGTGATCAGGAAAAATACTTGGAGCCGGAGTGGCAGAAGTTGCTCCTGTTCTACGAGTACATCCACGCAGACACAGGCCGGGGCTGTGGTGCCAGGTGGGAATCACACATCACGCTGCTTAAGTTGATTTACACTGAACCTGAAATTTTAACCCGCGAATTCCTTTCAAAAGGGGAGAGGGTTGGGGAAAACTGGTGCAAGTGGTAGAGCGTTAGTCTCCCAATTGGGAGATCCTGGGTTTGAAACCTTTGATTGTGCACATTAATTTGTCTTATTTCGTTGCCTACTGGTTAGATCGGTGATCAGCTGAGACACCAAGTCCTGGTACTCTGCACTGTCTTTTAATTGTAATGAGACTGCTCATGTTAGTTAAAATTTTGTAGTTTTCTAAACGAAAGAACTTATCATCGAGGCTTTATGTTGGATCCTCACAAATTCAAGTCTAGATTGAATTAGACTCAAAATTTTCCTTTCTTTTAAACTGAACTTAACATAATTGCTTATCTGTTATTTTTTTATCGCAAATCAATGTGGTTCATACTCGAATTGCGCCAAGTTTCTGATGTCTACACCTTTATAACAGTTATTACCACTATAGTGGAATGAGCTTCAGATAAGCTCTGTTTAGGATAAACTTTGGCTTTATATAAACTATTCTGGAGGCACCAATAAACTTTCTTTTTACTTTGCTGGCACTTTTTAAAGATATACTTGGAAGATAAAATAAACTTAAAGTCTCTCCCAAATAATTTCTTCTGTAGTGGAACTTCTGTAGACCATTAGGAAAACTGTCCTCAATTACGTGTATCTTTAAGATGTTATTGAGATTTAATCAAATGCATTCATTAATGCGGTGATAACTCTGAACTCTCTGTCTTCCCCAGCCATCAAACGGGCTGGACCGCTCTGGTTGTGGAGTTTGTCCGAAAGCTGCGTAAGGATTCTAAGAATGTAAAACAGACGGGCTGAAGCGGCAAGCCACTCCTTTCTGAAGATTATTACCATGAACAATTTCTTAACCAATGTTTATGAACTGTTGTTGGTTTCTTGGATTGTCTGGCTGATCCCATGTGCCTGGCAATACAGAGACCTCAACAGAATGCTAGTTTTTATCTAAGGGTTGAAAGCTCTAAGTGATATCATCTTTAGGGTGTTCAGTGATATGAAATTTTTGCTCTGTATGTTACCTAGATCTTTTTATCTGCATGCACTATCAAAATTGAAGTTATACTTTGTTAGCGGTAGTTACAATTGCTTGACATTAAGCATTAAGTTAACTTTTAATTTTTAAATTTCATAACATGAAAGCTTTTCTGTGATATTATTCTGATTGAGAGATTTCTTAGTTTGAAAATTTACCAAAAATTGTATCGTAAAAACACCTGCAATGGAACATCAGTCCCTGTGGTATTACTAGACCGTGCAATTGTCATATTTTTTCATCATAATGTGCCTTGCTCTATATGACCTTTCATCGAATTCATGAAATGACTTAACCAGATAATATCACCTAAATGAATTAGAAAGAAAAATAAAATGTGATCATGTTTTGACATGTTCTTGACATACTACAGAGCAAGTTTTATAATTTCTGTATTGTCAAGACTAATTTCTACACAGGTGTCAGTGAATAAAACAAAACTAAAAAAGTATTTTTTTTACTTTCATTATTTCTTTTCTATAATGTTGTATATCAACCAAAAATTTTGTTCCGGTGAATTCCAATTGGTTTGTTGCTATTTTTTTTTCATGTTTTTGGTTTGTTTATGGTTAGGCCAAGGAGTCATCTTGACAAAAGCAGAATTTAGAATCATACCTAGATCTAGTTTGGGTTATTCATTTATCAACATTGATTGTTAAAATGCTATGAACTTTCCATTTTCTATATGTATCAGTTATATCTGTAGTGGGCGTTTCCTCAGACTTCACATTGTTTTTGTGGTCAATTAATGGGATCCGTTATGAACAGCTTAGCAGCTTAACAACTTACATAGTATTGTTTGAGGACTACACCAAAAAACCGACCTTGTCTTATTTTGAACACTATTTGTATTCAAACAAAAATATTGTGGGTGTTAAATTAGCATACTACATTCCTATTAACTATCAAAGAAAATTAATATATCTATAAAATATATAAATTGAAATCTGTATCAAAGATATCTTTATAGTCTTAAAATCCACGAAAAAAAGTCAATATTTTCAATGAGACAATCCCCAAGTCTCTGCATTATGTAATTATGCATTGCTAAAGATTGATCTACAGTTATTTTCACTCTCAAACACATCCATATAATTAAGGACTTTTTCTGCCTAATTTTTAGTATTTTAAGTCAAGTTTTGTGATAGACAAATGATAATCTTATGATCTAAACAAGAATTCCATTGGTATAACATTCTAATATGGTTGTGCATTAAAAAAAAAATTACTATTGGATATTTTCGATGGGTTCATTTTCTTTGATTACATTGCAGCTGATATGTATAAAAATGTTATTTATTATTATTATTACTATTATTATTATTATTATTATTATTATTATATCTCTCACTCTCTCTCTCCATTACTTTTATAATTATACTACTTTTGGTTTTATTCGTTTTTCCTTTTCCCTATCTCTCCATTTTTCTCTTTATCTCTTCTTCTCTCTCTCTCTCTCTCTCTCTCTCTCTCTCTTTGTTTTCTCTCTGTAATCAAACGTCCGTAAATAACCTTCCCTCTGACCCTAGGTCAGTAGGACACTAAAAAC
>RQTK01000534.1:99105-100477 GCA_003991915.1 Elysia chlorotica
GTCTATGTCTGTCTGCCTATCTATCTCTCTGTCTCTCTTTCTCTTTCTGGGCTTAACACCTCTATGTGATACAACACAAAAACTGGACATTAACTCATATTATGCACATTATCTGGCTGGTCAGCAACAGGTCACTCTCTGCCTGACGCCATGACGGTCAGTCTAGTCACCGATACCTGGAGCTCAAGCATCTTGACCAGGATGTGACTTCCAGCTGATTTTCGGTAGTCAGACATTTTTGTCAGGTTACCGTATTTTCTTCAGCTAGTAGAAGTCAACCATCCGGCTACGGATGTCGCTGGGTCTATTGTTGTCAGATACACTGTAGCGGATATCTAGATTGACAGCTAATAATCAAATGATCATAGATTTGAGGGTTGGGTGGGTTAGCTTCAGGACAATTTTAATAGCTCTAAGTGTACCCTGTCTCCGCATAAGATTCCTGAGGGGAATCTAGGAGACGTTAAACCCAGAAAGAGGCACTATCAGGGAAGGTTAACTTCAGGACAATTTTTATTCGTAAGGGGAAACCACCTTCTTGTCTCCGTAAGCCTGACCAACATGTCGCAAGACAATGGGCTTAGTGCTCCGATCTCTGTCCGTTTATCATCCCTCGAATCTGAAACCTCCAGCTTCTCGGGCCACAAGGGGCATAAATCCTGGCGAGCGACCGCTGCCATTAGGAGTGTGTCAGCGACCGCGCCGCCCCATGTATCGGGTTATCTACCCGCGGCGGCTGGCCTATTGAGCAAGCCCCACAATCCCCAGCAAATTCTCGCGCTTTACGCCCGTACAAAGCGTACATCCTTTATGTCCCGCGCCGGTCCAGTCGCTACAGACAGCTCGGGTCAAGCTAAACACCTGGCTGAGATTTATTCATGGAGCTTTGGCGATTAATGTTTTCTTATCCCCCTGCACCATCTCCCCCACGCGAAGTACAAGTCAATAACTCCGTGTAGGTTAACAAGCAGTTATTTCACACCCGGGTTTCAGTGTGGTAATGATGTGTGCGTAGAAGGCCCATATAGAATTTTTATTTTACTTGACTCAGTATAAAAAAGTAAAAGCAAGGACAGGGTTATCAAGTTCGGTGAGCATTCAGTGCTTATGGTTCAGCGATGTGTAAGTTTGACGGAAAGATCGGGTCAGTCCGATGGTAGTGCACGCAGCTTCTCGTCGGAAGGTTGCGGGTTTGATCACCGATCACCGCCTTGTTCCCGACTGATTCAGTAGGTGCCAGCCTACTGTGATTGACTGCGTCCTGGGTATTACTACTATCACTACTACTATCACTACTACTACTACTACTACTACTACTACTACTACTACTACTACTACTACTACTACTACTACTACTACTACTACTACTACT
>RQTK01000534.1:100571-118380 GCA_003991915.1 Elysia chlorotica
ACTACTACTACTACTACTACTACTACTACTACTACTACTACTACTACTACTACTACTACGCTACTACTACTACTACTACTACTACTACTACTACTACTACTACTACTACTACTACTACTACTACTACTTCTAGAAAAAGTGCAATTTAATGTCGGACTTCCCATGTATATGGATGCTATAGAGTCAAATCTTCTTATTCTCAAGTTGTTTCGACGCGCCGTAAGCTACCATGTCGTTGTACTTACTTCTCTACGTTTTGCCTGTATGAACCAACAAAGATAACATGCATTTGAATCAATTGTAGTAAAAATATTTACTTAAGAAGAACCTGTATCGTTATCTATCAGGGTTTTTTTTAAGCTCAAGAAATCAACATCTCCATAACAGATAATTTATGAAATATTACAAATAGTACTCCACTTAGCAAAATTAGTAGGGTATGAAAAAGTGACATGTTATTAAATTCTTGTTAAAATGACGCAACTTCAATTATGGCAGTATCATTGAAAGTACAAATTGTTACTGATACTTTTTAGCATGATTCATTATTAAGTTTTTAGCTCAGTGTATCCAATCTATATATTCATAATATTTCAAATCATAAAATACGACTCGTGTTTTGTTTGTTTTTTTTTTAATTGAAGTACTGATATTTCTTCATCATTGGATCTTAGCACTTACAATAAACCGAAATGATCGTAGGAAATAAATCAATAGGCCTAATATTAAATCAGCATTAAAGGCAAACATGCACACCCATAAGATACAGAAGCAGATTTAAATAATGGAATCACACACTAGTTCCTAAAGCATTAAAGATTAAAACGGTTCAAATAAAGTTTTAAACAACTAAGCAAAGAAAAATATATTGATTTATAGGTAGAATGTGATACAGCAACATTAATTCTCAATGGTAGAAGTCAATTTCTGTAAAACTTGTTTGCACATCAAATAAACAGAGAGACAAGCAGACAGAGAGTCAGGGCGTTATTGTATTACACAGAAAGTAAAATGGAGAGACAAAGAGGCATAAATATTGACACATACAATGGCCGATAGAGATGGGAAGAACAATGAGAAAGAGATATAGACACGGAGAGACAAATAGAAAGAGAGGGTGAGAGAGAGAATTGTCTAGAGAGACTAAGAGAGACATAGAGAGGGATAGATGGAGGGAGAATAGACAGAAAACAGCCAGAGAGGGGCAGATTTGAAGAAAAGGGTACACCGGGTAAAAACAAACAGAGCATTAGGGAAACTGGAAGACAGGCAGGCAAACAAATAGAATGAAACATTTTGGCCATCACAGAAGGAAAGAATGAAGCAGTATACATTGAAAAAGAAAAATGTGAAGAGCGATTCACAAATATGCAAAGATGTGGACAAGGAGGAAGTAAGCATACACTCACATTGAGCCAAGAGAAAGAAAAAGGATAAGATATGGGCACACAAGTTAACACAAAAAGCAGAGAGATGAAGACAGACAGACAGACAGACAGACAGACAGACAAACAGACAGACAGACAGACAGACAGACAGACAGACAGACAGACAGAGAGAGACATACTGACAGGCAGTATGAACAGACTGAGGGAGACAGACAGGCAGATAGATATAGTGAAACAGAGGCAGAGGGAGAGAGAGATAAAGAGACAGACAGGCAGACAGAGATGTGGCTTGGTAGAGATAGACATACATATTGACAGAAAGACAGACATGCAGACAGACAGACACACATACACACACAGACAGATAGGGATGTGACTTGGCAGAGATAGACATACATCCCATAGACAGAGAGACAGACAGGGGTGTGGCATGGCAGTGATAGACATACATATAGACAGACAGGGATGTGGCTTGGCAAAGATAGACATACATATAGACAGACAGGGATGTGGCTTGGCAAAAATAGACATACATATAGATAGACAGACAGGGATTTGGCTTGGCAGAGATAGACATACATATAGACAGACAGGGATGTGGCTTGGAGACATACATATAGATAGACAGACAGGGATTTGGCTTGGCAGAGATAGACATACATATAGACAGACAGGGATGTGGCTTGGTAGTGATAGACATACATATAGACAGACAGGGATGTGGCTTGGCAGAGATAGACATACATATAGATAGACAGACAGGGATTTGGCTTGGCAGAGATAGACATACATATAGACAGACAGGGATGTGGCTTGGCAGAGATAGACATACATATAGAAAGACAGGGATGTGGCTTGGCAGAGATAGACATACATATAGACAGACAGGGATTTGGCTTGGCAGAGATAGACATACATATAGACAGACAGGGATTTGGTTTGGCAGAGATAGACATACATATAGACAGACAGGGATGTGGCTTGGCAGAGATAGACATACATACAAACAGACAGGGATTTGGCTTGGCAGAGATAGACATACATATAGATAGACAGACAGGGATTTGGCTTGGCAGAGATAGACATACATATAGACAGTCAGGGGTGTGGCATGGCAGTGATAGACATACATATAGATAGACAGACAGGGATTTGGCTTGGCAGAGATAGACATACATATAGACAGACAGACAGACGGAGATTTGGCTTGGCAGAGATAGACACAAACACAGACAGGGATTTGGCTTGGCAAAGATAGACATACATATAGACAGACACAGGCGAATACAGAGATGAAGATATTTAAACATACATACATACACACAGGTACACAGACAGTCATTCAGGTAGAGAAAAAATCGCAGGAGGAGTAAGTACGTGTACAAAATAAAAGGCACAGAGAGGCACAGAGAGGGATGTAGAGATACATATTATACAGACAGAGAGAGGGTGAAAGGAGACATAGAGAAAAAGAGAAAGGGTGTAGAGAGACTTAGAGAAAAAGAGAAAGGGTGAAGGGAGACATATAGAGAAAGAGAAAGGGTGAAGAGAGACATATAGAGAAAGAGAGAGGGTGTAGAGAGACATATCGAGACAAAGAGAGAGGGAATAGGGAGACATATAGAGATAAAGAGAGAGGGTTTAGATTGACATAATAGAGACAGAGCTAAGGTGTATAGAGAGAGAGAGAGAGAGAGAGAGAGAGAGAGAGATGTAGAGGGAAAGAGAGAGAGAGAGAGGGTTTATGGAGACAGAGTTAGTGTGAAGAGAGGCATAGGGAGAGAGGGTGTAGAGGCACATTTAGAGAAAGAGAGAGGGTTTGGTTAGACATAATTATTGAGACGGAGAGAGGGTTTAAATAGACACTGAGAGAAAGTGAAAAGGTGTAGAGAGGCAGAGAAAGAAAGAGAGTAGACAGACAGAAGGAAAAAGAGAGGATATAGAGAGACAAGGAGAGAAAAAGAGATGGTGCAGAGGGAGATAGAGAAAGAGAGAGAGAGGGTGTAGAGAGACATGCAGAGTCAGAGAGTGAATGTAGAGAGATATATAGAGAAAGATAGAGGGTGTATAGAGGCAGAGAAAGAAAGAGAGGTGGGAAAAACAGAATTAGATTGAGATGGGGAGAGACGAAAAGGGTGAAACCAAATAGATTGGGAGAAAGAGATAGAGAGAGGGAAGGAGAAAGAGTGAGAGAGAGAGAGAGAGAGAGCGCTATAATTATTGATCTCCTCGATTTTTTTGAAGTTTTGTGCTTTATTTTTCATTTCAAGATTTGATTGCTTAACGTCCAACGTTAGCACATTATAGTCTATATCATGGAAGCGTCCCGAGGCTTAAGTCTGACAATTTGACCAGCTGTCACACTGAGACAGTAAGAGGAGACTTGGACTCAACCAATCACATTACGCTGACACCGACCCAACCAGTAGGGGACGCAATCGAAGAAATAAATATCATGGACTCGAACCGGGAACCGCTAGATTGTGAGACCAACGCTCTACCACTGTACCCAATTCGCACCCCTTTTTGTTTTAAGAACATTCTCTCTTCTTCCTTACAATTTTAGTTGAGAGATTTTAAACTGCGCAGTTGTTGTTTTTCATGTATAATAATTGTTTCCATGTCTTTCAGAAACATACAGAAAAATTCCAGACACCCGGTTATTTATAATGCAATATGCAACCCTTAAGACTACCCAATAACCGATTCCTTGATCTGCGGGATGTGGGTTATAAGGAAATCGACTACTTAGCGCCCAAGACATAATTATTATTAACGTCTCCTAAGCGAATTTAGCCCTGTCCTGTACGCGCGCCGTTGGGTCAGCGCCGCGGATTGCCCAGTATATAACCACGCCCCCTCAGTTGGTTGCTTCAGTCTCGATCCATGAGAATTGAAATTCGACAGGCTTGTGAGTTTATCGTCTCCCTGTTCCTTACACCTGATCACAGTGACATCTAAACGGTAAGGCTGATTATTTCGTTGTTGTTGGTGTTGTTGTTGTTGTTGTTGTTGTTGTTGTTGTTGTTGTTGTTTTGTTGTTGTTTGTTGTTTGTTGTTTTTTTTTTGTTTTGGTTTTTGTTTTTACTTTGTTCTGTTTTTAAGTTGTAAGGCATAACAGTATGCCTCTGACACTGTATATGTCTGTCACTGTCTGTCTGTCTGTCTGTCTGTCTGTCTGTCTGTCTGTCTGTCTGTCTGTCTGTCTGTCTGTCTCTCTCTCTCTCTCTCTCTCTCTCTCTCTCTCTCTCTCTCTCTCTCTCTCTCTCTCTCTCTCTCTAATCTCTCTTTATCTATATCTCTATCTATCTAATAATGTATGTGTGTAAATGTAGGCTTTTTTAAATGAGTGTAATAAATAATTATAAGAAATTGGATTTTTTAAGACAGGGGCATGACCAAGCACTAAACGATACAAAGAAAAGTGTTGTTTTTTTATTCGCATGTTTTCAAAGCCTGTAACAAATCACCATATCATAATAAGCTATTAACTGAATATAGACAGCATAGCTTTTGGCTTAAAATAAACGACTCTAAGGAAACCAAGAAGACAATTTGTTTGTACTTTATTGTATTCAACTATAGTACATAGATGTACGATTATAGCCCTCGTAATTACACATGTAGCTAGAACTCTACACAGCAGTCACAACCGGTGCTAGTTCTGAGGACGGACAGTAAGAACAACGGGGCTGTAGACTTGGACAAGGCAAAGACTTTAAGCAACAGAAACATGATTCTTAAGACTAATATTAAGAATTTCGCGGAAGGATAAGATATCAAACGAAGATGTGCTAGATGATGCTAGAGTAGATAAATATTTTATAAAAACTGTGAGAAAATCGCAAATTTAATGGCTTTTGTTGGACACCTAAATCGACAAAAAAGATTTGGAACATTCAGCCTTGAGTGGCAAAAATCAATGGTCAAAGAAGTACAGGTAAGGAAAGAATAAGGTAGTCTAAAAAGATGGGTAACTATTAAAAACGCAAGAAAACTTAGATAGGTGGCGTGCCATGATTACCTATGTATGCTCTATACCGCTACTAGATCAATGGATGAACAAATGAATTGTTGTTATTGTATTGTTTCTCCCCCTACTTTTGTCTTTCAAAACAAATGAAAATCCAAGCTTTCTGTATAGTTTGTTTTTGCAAAACCAAAGTGCATTTGCAGATTAAGTAGGCCTGCTCTTTTCATTATTCTTTCAAACGTTTCCTTGTATTTTTAATTCCCCTACCTAATAATTGTTTCCGTAAAACAGAAAAGATAAGTTGTAAACAAACGCTTGGGAAGTTTTGTTGGCGCTTTAATTTATTTAGTCGTCGTTACTGTTTGCTAAAAATTATCTTTGTCATAACGAAATATGTGCCCCATGCTCCATCAGTTGAAAGAATTTTAATAACTTCATTGAATCAGCATTTGCAGGTTTTTCTTTTTGTTGATCGAAGCATTTTTTTTAATTAGCTGATACTCATCAGGTAAATTATCAGTGCCATCTATCTATCTATCTATCTATCTATGCATGTGTATGTGTGTATATTTAGGTGTTTTTGTTACATGAGTATAATAAATAGAAGAAATTGGATTTGTTTAAGACAGGGGCATGACCAAGCACTAAACGATACAAAGAAATGTGCTTTGTTTTGTTTTTATTCCCATAATGTTTTCAAGGCCTGTAACAGTATGATCATATCACAATGAGCAATTAACTGAATGTAGAGAGCAAAGCTGTTGTCTCCAAATTAATGTCTCCAATGCAAACAAGTAGGATTCTCTATGATTCAAGTATAATACGTTTATAGCCCTCGAAACTAAAGCTAGGAATCTACACAACATTCACAACCGGCGCTAGTTCTGAGCACGGACAGTAAGAACAACGGAGCTGTAAACTTAGACAAGGAAAAGACTTAAAGCATCACCGAAGGACATTAACATGTTGTTGTTGTTGTTCTTGCTTTTGTTGTCCATACTAAGTACATGTCATTGTTGTTTCTGCTGCGGTTGATATTGGTACTGGGGATGGTGATAGTACTAACAGTAGTGGTGTTTTATTTGCATTGATAAGACAGTAATAAAGAATAGATCATTAAGTTTAACACATCAATTTATAGTTGTGGTCGAAACAAATATTTATATGTTTTAAAAGTTATAAAGTATTCCACAGAGACTTGGCTCTTAGAATTATGTATTCCGATTGTGTGTCTGCCTGCCTGTCTTTCTCTTTCCCTCTTGCTTTCATCATCATCATTATTATTATTATCATTATTATTATAACTACTATTATTATTGTAATTTTATGATGATTATCACTATTTCTAACATGTCTAACAGAAAGATCCAATCATGTTGAGGATGCGGAGCCTGGGGATTGCGTCATCAGTTGTGTACCTAGCTGTGTATCTCGCCTGTGTGTGCGAGGGGATGGATGATACGGTGGTCGACGGGATGGATGATACCGTAGGCGAGGGGATGGTTGATACGGTGGGCGAGGTCAAGCGAGATTCCACTCAGAAGAGTGGGTTTGGGAAGCGCAAAAGCCGCAATGACTGTGATGAACTTCGGGACATGTTTGTGGAACAGGGTGAGTTTTGTCGTGTCATTATCACTGTGTGTGCATGTATTTGTCTGTCAACCAGATAAATGGCGGTTAACACTTGGCAGGCGACACAAGTGATGGTGTGTGGCACAAAAATTAAATTGCCGTATGTCATACGTCAGATAAATCCCATAATATCCAATAGATCACAAAATATGAAATAAATCCCCACATATCAGAGAACCCCCCAAAAATAAATAAATCCCCTGATATCAAATAAACCCCACAATATCAAATAAATTATCTGATATAAAATAAATCCTTTAATATCAAATAAATTTCCTTATATCAAATATATCACCTAATATCACATAAATCATCTAATATCAAATAAGTACCTACTATCAAATAACCCCCATATTATAGAATAAATCCCCTGATATCAAACAAATACCCTAATATCAAAAAGACACCCGATATACAAATAACCCCCCAAATATCAAATAAATTCCCTAATATCAAATAAACACCCTCATATCAAATAATACCCTAAAATCCTATTAATTCTCTAATATCAACGAAATTCCCGAATTTTAAAGAATATCCCCCTAATATCACAGGTTGTATGATAATACTAACGGGGGAAATACCGCTTGTCTGCTAAATTTGGCCATTATTGATGATGTTGTCAATGAAAATGAAATTTGTTTCCTCATATCTCGAAAGCGCAATAAAGGCGTAAAGCATTAGTGAAAGTCATTAACGATTATATATCTTAACTTGCTGAGGAATTGTTCTTTAAATACGCTGTTGGTTCTTCAGGCTGTATCATAAAGGACAGCCGCAGATGCAGACTTCTCAACTTCAGGCTTGAAGGAGGCCGACTCAGCAAAAGACCTCGGTGCGAATTTATGCGTGAGTAATGTTTCTTGATTTTCTCTAAATACCATTATGGACGGTTTATAGAAGAAAGGGCCAGATGATTAGAAACCCCAAAAATGAAAGCTCCGTTTACATTTTTTGTTTTGTTTTTTGCTGTTTTCTTTTTTGTTGTTTTTTTTTTTGGTTGCTTTTTGTATGTTTGTTTTTGTTTTGTTTGCTGGCCCACATAGCACTGCCTTCGTTTTATTCTAATATCAATTGCTTCCTTTTTCTCTGAAAGATTTCCATCACCTAAGCGACAGAGTATCACAATTATATGTATGTCACTTTAGTATTTTAAAATGGTTATGCTTCGCCCTTTCTCTCCACTTCACCCTCTATTCTCCCCTCACCTACCAGCGTGTGAGCGCTACGACCAGCCGGCCAACCAGACCTGTCAGAGTTTCTGCTTCGGCACGACCGTCCCTGGCGGCCTCTGTGAATCAGGTACGTTTTTTGATTCGGTTATATTGTGTGTGCAGTTTGTTAGTGTTGTTGTTTTGTTTTGATTTGTTTCATTTGTTTTTGTTGTTTTTATCGTTGGTGTTCTGTTTTATTTATAATGACTATGGTGATATTCGGGTTTGTTTTAGCTGTTTTTGTGTTTGTTATTTTAGTGGTGGTAGAATTCTTGTAGTACTGTTGATGTTATTTTTGTTGTTGTTGTTGTTGTTGTTGTTGTTTTTTTTAGTACTGTTGATTGTTATAGCTCTTATTTTGCTGTTGGTTTTGTGTCATTAATTCCTTTTTTTTTTTTTTTTTTTTTTTTTTTGTGCTTATTTAGCTGTTGTATTTGTTGTAGTTGTAAATTCTGTGACATTTTTATCGTCGTTGTTAATCTTTTGAATTACTTTTTGTCCTTTTATTTCCTTTTTTCGGTTGATGTTTTAATAGTTGGGTTTTTTTGTCGATCTTTTCCACAGGAAAGGTATGCTGTGTGCCGGGCCCAAGACCTACAACTACAACAACTAAGGTAGCGGTGATGAATTGTAGCTATTTTTTGACTTTCTGTCTCTTCCTGAGTGCTGCTAGCTTGTTGCAGAACAAATTCTTATATCCTCCTTCTCTTCCTCCTCCTTTTCCTTTTACTCTATATCCTCCTTGTCATCCGCCTCACCATCATTATCATGATTATCACTATCGTTGCCATCATTAAGATTAAAAACATTTTATTGATAATGTTCATCGCATTAACCTTTATCATCTTCATTTTAGGGCCCATTACTATCGCTACATTTATTCTAATTAATGGTTCTGTCCTTGTGATACGTTACATTACAGTTCGTACTCCCAGTGCCATTACTATATCGCCAGCAAAAGTGACAGCAACACCTGAATTATTATCTTCAACCTCTTTAACAAAACGAAGAAAGCTAAAATTTTATACCTACCGCCTGACATTGAATTATTATTTGCGACTTGAAACCATTCTTATTACTATGTCACACCGTTATCATAACATCATCTTCATAGTATCAAACAAATTGAGCAAGGTCTTAAACATAAAACTACCATCTAACTTTGAAGGGAGCGCAGTGGTCTGTTGTGGCTAAAACATACTTTCGCTGAGTACCGAGGCTATTATTTTGGTACCAACACATCTACAAGTCCAGGTTTACAATTTCACCTAACGCAATCATTTTTGCGTCGTTTTACCAGAAGTAGGGCACTACTAGCCACTGCTGGGCACTACCTATAAATTAAAGCAGTAAAAATATGCAACTTTTTTTTTTAACTATGGTTAAAAAAAATATGCAACTTTTTTTTAACTATGGTTAACAATTTGCAGAGGACAATAACAGACTTGGTTAATTTTTTCAACTTTTTTCCTATAACGGCCATGCCATATAGAGACTCAGGTTTAGGGTTTATATCATGATTTTTTTTTATAACTGCATCTAGAACTAGGCTTCCAAAAGAGAAACTCGGGTCACAAAATTGAAAGAAGAGATTGACTTTAATCAGTGCTAGACATAATGCCATAATGCTGCCATAATAGTGCATGTATCTTTGTTATATCCAATAAACTAATCAACGATTACATTATATTAATAATCTAATTACCTTGAATTCTAACTTGCAACTTTAATACGTGTTCTTTGACAGCCCCCGAAGTTTCCGTGCCCCTATAGCTGCAAGAGTTCTCTAAGCTGCTCTCGCCCTACTGTTGGGAGTTGTCCCTCCTCCTATGACGTCTGCTGCACTGATAAAGATCCCCAGCATCCTTATCCTCAATATCCACGCCCCTCGCAGGTAAAGCTTGAATTGTATGTGACGGCTCTAATGCTTGGGTGTCATGGTATCCCCGCACTACTCTCTCTCTCTGTGGCACCACGTGAAATTGTCAAACGTTAGTCTTGGGATCCGTCAACAATATAGTCTATGTTGTGCTGACACAATAAGAAACAAACTCAATCAAAAACTTATGTGACCTCTCTCCGGATCTGAAGACCAGCATTCTATTCTATTCGGCGCCCCATGTCATATGTGATGTTGGAAGCAATTGCTCGTCTCTCTCTCTCTCTCTCTCTCTCTCTCTCTCTCTCTCTCTCTCTCTCTCTCTCACACACACACACACACACTCTCTCTCTCTCTTTCTCTTTCTTCTCTCTCTCTCCTCTCTCCCCTCCCTCTCTGTCTCTCTTGTCTTTCCCCCAGGGTTCAACAATTCCTGAATTCAATTTGACCCATTTTTTTCTATTAAAAGCTTAATAATAATAAGTAAATGGGGACAATGTAATAGTCCAATTTGCAGCACACAATAACAATGTTGCTGAATTTTGTCAACTTAACTTTTTTTCTCAAACGGCCAAGCCATATAAAGACTCAGGTTTAGGTTTTATAAAACGAATTTATTAATTTTCTCTTCTGAATGCACCTAGAACTAGGCTTCCAAAAGACAAACTCAGGTCACAAGATTGAAAGAAGAGAATGCATTTCTGCCTAAGACGGTTAACGGGAATCGATTACTTTCGTCTTACATTTCGGACTTAGGCTATTTAGAGCAGAGAGTAATTTTTTCAGGCCATTTGCCTAAAACAGCAACAGTGTAAAATTTAAAAAGTCGGAGCTATAGTTCAATTATATAGCTCAATTTGACTCATATTGCAAACATTTGCATACTTGGCTTTATTTGCCTATTTTTTAGCCTAAGCGAGCAAAATACTATTGAACTAAAATGAATAAGATAAACAAATCAAAGTTTAGAAAATTCCCGGTACTTCAATAATCAAAATCGCAAATCGAGTCCGTTCTACTGGTGATTCATACATTGTATTCACAATGACAATATGTGTTGTTCTAGTTTTTTTTTGTCGTTGTTTGTTTGTTTGTTTTGGGGTTGTTTTTTTTATTCAATTTTGTTCTCGTTGTTACCTAGACGTGCGGGCACCAGTGTGTGAGCGCCTTCGACTGCCTGGAGGTGGACTCCTACTCCTCGTGCGGTCAGTTCAGTCTGGACGTGTGCTGCCGGACAGTGGGCAGTCGCGGCTTCTACTCTCAGAGTAACAGCGGCGGCGGCGTGGACAATCTCTTGGTAAGGTTCTCTGGTAACAATACAACATAATGGAGATAAAAATATAAACATCGTTATAGAGGAGGCCCAGAATGGTGTAGTTGGTGCTGGCAGTGGAGTTGTTAATGCTAATGTAGGAGTATGAGTAGTAGTAGTAGTAGTAGTAGTAGTAGTAGTAGTAGTAGTAGTAGTAGTAGTAGTAGTAGTAGTAGTAGTAGTAGTAGTAGTAGTAGTAGTAGTAGTAGTAGTAGTAGTAGTAGTAGTAGTAGTAGTAGTAGTAGTAGTAGTAGTAGTAGTAGTAGTAGCAGCAGCAGCAGCAGCAGCAGCGGCAGTAGTAGTAGTTGTAGTAATAGCAGTAGCAGTAGTAGTTAATGGCATTTAAGCAACAGCTGCATGGTGTAACGCAATAATAGTAGTAAAAGATCTCTGATAGTCGTTAAAGTAGATGCATAGTAATAGAAGCAGAAGCGTCAGTGAAAGAAATGACCAGAAGCATCAGTATTACGAGTCTCGGCACAACAGCTAGTAGTGGCAGTAGTCGTAACAAGTATCAAAAAACAATAGCGCATAATTTTACCATTAACGCCTCTGTATGCGCTTGTCTTTATGGCCAGGGCTAATGCTTATTGTGGGGATCATTTCTTTTTTTTTTTTTCTTTTTATTTTACTAGATCAGGCGTTAACGTGTCGACTAAATCCCGAGATTATCTTAAGGCTATCGTTATGTTTTAGAAAAGTAAATCTAAGTAGGATCTCATTCTGACTATACTGCATAACAAATAGAACTAATAACTAGTATTCGATCTGAAAAAAAATGTTATATTTTGGTCACATAGCGAGGCATGATAGCCTTTATCAAACAATTTTAACAGGAAGAATGAAATGAAGAAGAGAAAGGGGCAGGAATTATTAATTATTACGATAAATGAAAAAGTCGACAGGGAACCGGCTGCATAGTCCATACGATCCACAGACTGGTGCATGCAAGACGTTTTGGCTTGGAAATTCATAGAACGCAAACCCCGAATCGGGAAGACATAATGACATTACATAAGATAATGAATAAAACATTTTACAAGATGTTGTCATGTTTGCTCTTTCACTCTGCGCCAGTCAAGCAGAAGTTTGTTCTCGGGAGGGTTCGGCAACTTCTTGCAGGGGAATGGTTTCGCCGTGTATGACTCTCCGTCCGACCCGTTCTACCAAAATGGAGGCCAATACCCCCCTGCCCCTCAACCTCCCAAGCCCAGGGATAACTCGGAAGTGCAGGTAATAAGAAATAATAATAATAATAATAATAATAATAATAATAATAATAATAATAATAATAATAATAATAATAATAATAATAATAACAATTCTCTCTCTCTCTCTCTCTCTCTCTCTCTCTCTCTCTCTCTCTCTTTCTGTGACAACACGTAAACTTATCAGACTTTTGTATTGGGATTCATCCGCGGTATGAACTTTCTGCTTAAGTTGGACACTAAGAAACAATCCAACCAACCCCATCCCTTTCCTCGCAGCCCCTGCCGTGTCCGTACACCTGTCTGCCTGCCAATGCATGCGGCGATGTCGACCCGGCGTCCAATGCCATCACGTGCGGTGGCTACCCCTATGTGTGTTGCCGTATTGCCCTGCCCCCTACAGTCGCTCCTACTCCAGCCCCGACCGAGGGTGGACAGGTGAGTTACACATGGGAAGTTATATATGTATGTGTCATTTTGTGTACTGGAGGAAGCCATATAATTGGTCTTGGTCTTTAATCTTATGAAGAATGCTCTTGGCCTTTATATAATAAACAATGCTTTTTGTCTTGTGAAAAAAGTACAATAGTGTAATACTGATCTGTTGGAACTAATTCAGGTTTGTGTAAATATACCTTGAGACGAAGAAAAAGTTTGGATTCTTGACGTCCAACTATTGGCCTTGCGATATATGGGCCCATAGAGAAAATGAAGACGTGAGGTAATGAAATCTTCCCTGGTATCAAATCCTAGATCTATCTTAGACTTATGGAGCCAATAAGCGATAACAAATAAACGCAACCCCAAGGGGTATGAGAATGCCATTCGTTATGTTCGAGTGGATCGTAAAGCCTGTTGCATCGCAGACGGGACCCTCAGACAACTATAAACAATTATTACTCTCCTTGTTTTGTCTGTTTTGTCACTAATGATGAGAGCATCGGCTCAGCAATGTTTCATCCTGTATAAATCATCAATTTAAAAAAAATGCCGCGTATCTGGCTGACAAGGTACCTAGGTGGTGGACTGGCGCGTATTGCGGATAGCCCGGGCTGTGATCTACGATTAGGCCTCCTTGTTTCATACTAGTTGGATCAGTATTGAGTGTCATCGGGAGAGAGAGAGAAGTCCAGGTGGGCGCGGTAGCCCTGGGGTAAAATATCGCTTTCCGACGCAGGAGGTCCGTGGTTCGAGCCTTGGCGACTTCGCCCCATATTGGTTGGGTCGGTGTCAGTTTAATATGACTGGCTGAGACAGGAGTCCCTGTCTCGTGTGTGGCAGCACATACAATTTTCAGACGTCAGTCTTGGAGTTCGTCCACAATATATCATATATAGTGCTGACGTTGGACGTTAAACCAACTCAACAACTAAACAACGACAGAAGTCCATATATCCATGCTATGTATCTATATACCAGACATGAGTCGTGGTACCCATCGTCGTTTAGCATCGCCCCCAAGGATACCTCTGACGTTTAATCCTACGTAAAATTATTCTCTTCAAAGTGTGGAGGCATGCACCACTGCAGCCAAGGTTAGCTTTAGTGTATATATCCTGCAACTATTTGTTTAATCAAAAAAAAATATTTAAATAAAATTTATACACGACACTCCACTCGAATCCAATGGATACATTTCATCTGGAAAAAAAATCTGGGGAAAAAATCTCAAACGCGTGAAAAAGAAATCTATAACCCTTAGAGTTTTAAAGTCGCGATTCTTAGATGAGATCTTCTAAAACTAATTATTTTGTTCGTCAGGGCCGGACCGAGAGAACTTTGCCGTACACGTACACACGCCCCACAGTTAAACCTGCGCCAGTCACACTCCCGCCAGAAACACCCGCCCCCACCACCACCACAGAGAGGGTTACCGAGCCTTCCGGGGTGAGAATGCATCATGCAATAATTATCATATACATGTATCAAAACTAATGCTACTTTAAAATTTTGGCATTCTTCAATGAATTTCGTGCTTTAAAAACTTACATATTCTATGCCGCTAAGTCGCATGTTTCAAGCTCTCTCCTAAAAGAGCATGTTTTATACGCTCTGACCCAAAGGCGCATGTTGTATACTATGACCCAATGGCGCATGTTGTATACTCTCCGACCCAAAAGCACAACTGACCCAAAAGCGCTTGCTGCATACTCTCTGACCCAAACGCGCATGCTGTATACTCTCCGACCCAACAGCGCGTATTTTATACTCTCAGACCCAAAAGCGCATTTTGTATACCCTCTGGCCCAAAAGTGCATGTTGTACAATTTCTGTTAAAAGTGCATGTCCTACAATTTATGAGCCAAAAGCGCATGTTGTATACTTTCTGATCCAAAAAGCGCATGTTGCATACTTTCTGGCCCAAAAGCGCATAATTATTGTATACTCTCTGACCCAAACGCGCGTTCTGTAAACTAGATGTGTTTTTTGAAACAGTTTGCCGCTATAAAGTTTGAAGTCGCGGTTCTCAGATCAGATCTAATTTGTAATTTATTCGTCAGAGACGTCGCGATCGAAATCGCAACCGTCAAGGTGTGACGACAGCACCGCCTACAAATCCTGTCACCTCCACCATGAGCACTACGACTAGCACAACCAGCACCGAGAGAACATTGTCGTATACCTTCACACGTCCCACTATAAAAACTGAGACGGTCACACGTCCCACAGTAAAAGTCCAACCGGTCACACTCCCTACCACCGCACCAACTACCACTGCACCAACTACCACCGCACCAACCACCACCACAGAGAGAGTTGGGAAGCCAACTGGGGTGAGATTATAGGAAGCAGAAGTTCTTATATTTCAAGATTACTAATGGTACTTTTTTACCTGATTCCTAATTTTAAAATTAATCTTTAAAATTTGGTAGTGCGCAATAAAGTTGGTACGGTACATCAAAAGCGTATGGCGTTAACCCTCTGCCACAAAGTCGCATGTTGGTAGCCCTCTGTCGCAAAGTCCCATGTTGGTAACTCTCTCCTGCAAAGTCACATGTTGTTAGCAGATGCCATCTGGCGCAAAGTCGCATGTTGTTAGCCCTCTGGCACAAAGTCGCATGTTTTAGCCCTCTGGCGCAAAGTCCCATGTTGGTAGCCCTCTGCTGCAAAGTCACATGTTGTTAGCAGATGCCATCTGGCGCAAAGTCGCATGTTGTTAGCCCTTTGCCGCAAAGTCACATGGTGTTAGCCCTTTGCCGCAAAGTCACATGGTGTTAGCCCTTTGCCGCAAAGTCGCACGTTGTTATCCCTCTGCTGCAAAGTCGCATGTTGTCAGCCCTCTGTCGCGAGGTCGCATGTTGTTAGCCCTCTGTTGCATTGTCACATGTTGATAGCCCTCTTCCGCGAAATTGCATGGTTTTAGCCAGTCCTCTGAGGAAAAGGCGCATGATAACCCAGTGTCGCAAAGCCCAATGTTGTTAGGCCCCTGCTGCAAAGTCGAATATTGTGTGTTGCAGACATTCATTTTCATCTCAAATTCAGAGACACGAAGGAATAATAATGATGTAAAATGATTTTGAACTGCACGTACATTGAATTAAAAAAACTAAATGACAAACGTTTGTAAATGTACATTTCTGTTTAAAAAACGAGTTGTACTTTTATGCATCAAGAATTGCTAGCATTTCCAATTACACCAAGGGGCTCTTTAAAACGCAGATCTAGTGTGGGTTGATTATGTATGCTAAGCACAGAAAAGCTAAGTTTCGATTCCAAGTTTAGTTATCGTAGGTTTGTAACTCTCAGGTTCATACCATTGTCAATCATATAATGTACAATGGTAAACTATAATGCAAAAAAAGGTGGACATGGGTTGCGTGTTTAGTAACGACTTTGTTTTAGTCCGCACAACAGAAATCTATTTTTTGTAACTATACTTAAAATGAACGTATCCAGATTGTACGGTAGTCAGATCAAATAGGTCTGGCTGGTGTGTGTATGTAGTAGGACTATTATTAGCCTACTACTAGCATTATTATCGCTGTTTTTATATCTTTCTTCAACAAGTTATTTCTTTAGTAGTAATTTACAATTTAACAAATACAAGTTCTTATTCCGCCAAGCAATAATAACCCAATCCCTCACAACTGTTAATCTTTTTTTCTGTCATCCCGCAGTGTCCCTTCGAGTGCGTTCGATCCAACAAGTGCGTGGAGGAAGCGGACTCTGTCTTCAGTTGTGGCAACAGGAAAGTTTGCTGCAAAACAACCAAACGAGATGAAAACTAGATTCTAGATCTAGATGATAGCTCGCACCATCCAGGTTGAAACTGATTTTAGATCCAGATTTTAAATGGGAGGTAATACGGGTTTGACAAATGCATCATGGGAGGTATTCACCTGGGACCTGCTAGTTTAGATATGTCGTCTTGTAAACAGATAGGCTGGGCGTATATAAAGTGTTAACTTAGATCTGGGCATTCTACAGCCTATAGTGCATAGTTGTTATAAACATTGTGACACTTTCTTTTTTTTTTTTTTTTACAAATAGTGAGAGCAACCAAAAAAAAACTAGAAGTAATAAATCTTTAACAAACAGATTTGGCCTTACAAAAAAGTAAGTTCCGCATTTTTTTTTCTAACACAATGATTTCAAACATTTCTTTATAGTTGACCATGGTTGAAGATCAAAAGTAAGTGCCTCCATCCATTCCTTTAGAAACTGCGCGCATGTATAATTGATCCTTAATCTTTGTTTACAACCTTAAGGTGTATTGGTTTTTTGTTTTGTTTTGTTTTCTTAAATACACGTTTCTAGTTGGTGACATTGATACGTTCCGGTGAATTAAAATAATTAATATCCATGGTTGCAATAAATATGGAAAAATTTAGAGGTGATTGGGCCTTATATTCAAAACCTACATCACCAAGTCTCATAATAACCTTTTGTATCACATGTATACTGGTACGTGAAATCATATAATGTTGTCTGTAATAAAATTAATTCTACAGGTACAATAAAATACTCCCGTTTTAGCAACTCTTGTATTTGTTTGCTTTTCCTACATGTCTGTTTGTCTCACCTAAGATATTTATGTTATGCAAGGATTTTCTGATGAATCATTTGTCTTAAAAGTGGTCTATAGCTTCATAGGTCTCAGTGCCAAATTAATCAATGGGTAGTGTTATTTCTCCCTCTCTCTCTCTCTCTCTCTCTCTCTCTCTCTCTCTCTCTCTCTCCCTCTCTCTCTCTCTTTCTTTCT
>RQTK01000534.1:123554-191720 GCA_003991915.1 Elysia chlorotica
ACAGACAGAGGCAGATAGAGATACAGACAGAGACAGTCAAACAGGCATGGACAGTGGCAACGAGGCAGACAGGCAGATGGACAAAGCAAATGTAAGAGAGTTGGTGGCAAACAGAAAGTGGCTAAGGTTACATAATCATGCAGGCACAGTTCAATGGCGACGAATACAGAGAATGACACACTGACTGACAGAAACAGAGAGATTCAGATTGGCAGACACACAGACAGACATTGATGACAGTGTACAGAGTTCTGAGTGCCAGCATTATAATTATTACAAGAAGTTGTTGACAGAAAGAAATAATGAGAACATTGTTTACAAACACATGTCTATTAATAGAACTCTGTGTTTACAAACTAAGGAATGAAAAAAATTTTAAGTGCTACAAGCTGTCATTTTGATACAAATCAAATTTTTGTTTACGTGCTCTGTTGGTTAGCACTTTCACTTTTAGTTTTTTACTATCCTTTGACTTGAGTTGGCTTGGAGGAACAACAATATACAGAATTAATGCAGATCAGATTATTATATCTAGATCTATACCTAGATAATTTTATTCCCAATCAACAGAAACAATGGATTGTGTTAAACGGATCAGATAAACATTGGTCTAATCCAGATAGATCTAAAATATAATCTCCTACTCCCAGGCGCAGCTCCGGTAGGGCCTACACCATACTTTTTATTGACTCTAGAGTTAGATTTATTATAAATCAAGATCTATTAACAAGGTTGATTTATAATTATGTTGCAAAATTCTCGAGGGAGATTGTATGGTCTTCTGGATACCGAAAGCAGTTCAATTTCGGGTGCACACTTTCTTTTTTATGTAGGCCCTAGGCCTATATAAATATATGTTATAATTATTATGTGCCCATTTATCATTGACGTAAAGACTGACATCTACACCTCTTGTTTTTCCTGATCGGATTGTATCAAATGAAACCCAGTAACATTGACACAAATGTCATTTAGCCAATGCTTAGAAAGATAATGATTAACAAAGCACACTATTTTCTAGGCAGGAATATTTGCACCAGACAGAAAGGTACCTGGTACCTTTGTAGTCTGAACTCGAAAAGTAAATATTAAGGGATAGGAAAATAAGCCCTGCAATGCCACAAATGGTCCTCCTCACGAAATGTACATGAACCTCTGCACTTGGGGCACTTAAAATTCCGGGGAATAACTCCATGATCCTAAGAAACACTTACACTAATCTGGCTTCCTGATTTTTAAAGAATGTGGAAATTGCGGTGAAATAATCGAGAGAGCAGTGTGACCCCAGCTCTGTTTACAACCTTTGGATTGATTTCTGAATATATGTTGAACACTTTAAGAGATGAAAATTTAATAGTTTTATGAGAAAATGAAGAGGTCTTGGAAAAACTTTTGCTTTTGTTATACCTGGTGTAAGAAATTTTGTAAATAAATTGAAGGCTTTATTTTACCTTTATTCAATTAAGTATTTGAGACTAGTAATATATCAATCAAAATATCTTGCCCCAAGTATCGATTATGGCGGCCATGTAAATAGAGCTGGGTAAGGAGTTCCTTTTAAAAACACACTGAATGGGCTCCCATTCAAATGGAGTAAAAAAAAATCAGTGAAGCTGATTGATTTATTTACTTTTTTAAAAACCCATTTAGCCTAAAGGGACCTATTGACGTTGCTAAATTCTTTTCTTTTTTTTTTATGTTTTATATATGTAGATCACGAGAATGTCAAGAGGTCTCAGAGCAAGAGCCATATATTCTCCGGCCCAAGACCATGATCCAGGTAATGTGTACACCTGTAACTTTTTTATTTAAAATAATCAGAAGAGTTCATATAGTGATTTTTCTTTTCTTATAACATGGAAAAATAATTGGGAAATGGAGCAGATAATACCTCACAAAAGGACTTGTGCGAAGGCAACATTTAGTGCTCTACACGTCTACAAAAGTCTTAAGATTCATTCATGAGTTAGTCTGCCAATACCCAATATGACATTATGGGCCTAAGATTGAACAGGTTCATAATAAACCACTCTAACACTTGTCTTAGGGTTAGCTAACTAAAAGGCTGTACTATTAAGATAAGATTAACTTAATTGATCCACAAGGGAAATTTGAATAGTTATAAATCCTAATGTCTCTCAGTTTTGTGCAACTGATATTGTGATATTCCACAGAGGCAAAACTTTTCTCTAGTGGCGAAGAGGATGGCGAGGATGAGACCCTGTTCCAGATGGATCCTAGCCAGAGATCAGGTACTGGGAAAATATTTAAATCAGGTATTCATATAAGTTAGAATACTTGTCTATGAGTTTAATACTTTACATACCTTTAAAGATATAGTTCAAAGTGATGATGTTTCTATCCCTCTTTTATATTGCCTACACCAATGACTACCAGACAAAACGCACAAACATACAACTAATTAAATTAATTTGCGGACGACTCTTGCTTAGTGGAAACCATAATAACTAATGAAGATTTTCATCAACAAAAGAGATGATTTTTTTTTTTTTAGACGAAACAAAGCACTTGCTTTTACATCGCTAAAAATAAAAGATGTAAAAGTTGAAGTTGTTGACACATACAAATATCTTGGCCTCATTATTGATTGTAAACTTTCTTTTACCACACATATTGATATCCTGATTTCAAAAACTAAATCAGCGACTGTATTTTTAAGTCTTTTAGAGTCAACTACAATATCAAAACAATTATTTATGTCTACTTTCTCCAAAGTTTAATATCTTTTGGAATTATATGTTTTGGAGGAAACCTTTCAAAAACCTATTCTCAAAGAGAAGACCACACAAGAAAGTTTCCCAAATTTTTGGGTGTGAACTAACCCATTTCAAAGACATGTATGTTTTACAAGAAAAATGTATAACATCAGACATAAACCCCATCATCATAGTGAATATAAAACATCACAAAGAAGTAACAGATAAATATAAAAAGGACCAGAAAAGACAGAAATAAAAATGTGTTTGTTCCAGCCTCCATCAGATTGCTACAAAATTTAGACATTTGAGGACTTATGTTTGTATGTGTATGCTTGCACATGTGTGAGGAGTATTTTTTTTATATTTAATAATTGTGTATGTCTGATATTGTATAATTTCAACTGCGTTACCTGTGTATGTAAAAATGTTCATTTTTTTTTCTCTCACATATGTATTAATGTTGTTAAACTGATTCAAATGTATATGTACGACCAAGAAATTCCCCTATGGGATAATAAAGGCTTATCTTCTCTTATGTTTTATTTTATTTTACTAGTAGTATGAGTCTAAAAAAAAGTTTTAATGTTAGCAGGAAAGTAAGACTATATTACAATTGTAAATATATAGCAAAAAAAAGAAAAATAAACAGCAGGAGCAGGGTTCTTTATTTTATTTGTGACGTTGAAATTTTAAGACATATAGTTTTTATAATCAATGTATGTTTTTCTTTTGAATGTGTTCCCCTCTTCTCTGCCTGTGTGTTCCATTCTAAAAGCTAGCTAATACTTAGTCTGAATATAAAAAGTTAATATGTCTGTTCATGGTTATAATATATATTCAGTTTTAGGATGTTTCATATTTGCCCTTGCAGATGTTAAAGGTGTAAAAAAATAACTCTCAATAGTGAATACCATACTGCTTATAAATCACTTTTTTATTGTATTGTCAGGATCTAGGTGTATGTCACACAAACTTTATAGATGAACACAATATTTTTTGTGAGAAGGCCATTTGAAAGAAGTGCAAATTACATTTAAAGGGAAAACTGGGTTCTTAAGCTTAAATCTCTACTGTCACTGTTAACATTTTCCCATCAGCTGGCACACATGTTGTGTGCATTGATACATTCTTGTGTTTGAAGCTCTTTGTATTGATTGGCACACTATTTGTTTTAAAATAACAAAAATTAAAGCTTTTACCTTTTATATATTTTTGAAAATTACCGAAATAGTGGGCACACAAGGAATAGGCCATGCGATGTGAAAAGGTTAATACCTGTCTTGTGTACCATGAAACTTTTGTCTCATTTTCATGCAGGCAGTTCGGATGTTCATAGCCGTTCAAGAGAGATGGGCAGGGGAGACGGGGACCAGGCACAAAGGGATATGGTCGACCTCAGCAAAGAAACCAAGCCTGAAACGTACACACTGGAGGAGGCAGTAGAAGCCATTGGCATGGGCTGGTTCCAGATCAAGATGTACCTCATCTGTGGCGTGGTTGGGGTGAGTTGTGCTAGGTTCTCAGTGTTAATGTCATGTGATGATTTGATCTCCATACCCAAGGCTAAATTTGCGATGTAGTTACAGTAGTCACCATTTTTAACGACATTTTCAATAACGAGAGGTTTGAAGATCCCCTTTTTTCTTTTTATTTGCACCCTACAATTAGTTTTGGAAATTTAGTATTTCGAAAAACCATGGTAAAATGATGAGGGCACAATTTTCTTCTTTCAATAAAATCCTCTTTGAGTTCAATTTTGGGAAAATCGCAAACCCTTGCTATAGCGAGAATTATAAAGGAATACAAGACATGTTGTTATTACCGAGTTCTTCTGTATTTGTAGTAAGAAATTGGTGAAGAACACTTTGAACACCCTGCAAACACATTGCAGAAAACAATTCCTAATTCTTGGCAAGCTAATACAAACTTGTCTTTCAGATATTCACTATTTTAACACCATCAACATTTTTTTTATATCTGAACTTGAACTTGCATGATACATATAGCTAATGTTCCCCTTAGCTTGTTGTAAGCTAACAAGCCCCCTTAATTTGGAACATTCTGTTGCATGATCGTCTATTCATCTTTGTAATATAGAGTGGTCTTTTTTATTACTATTAGTAAGCTGTAGAAATTGTTCAAAATGTGTGTGCTCTTTGACTTGTTGGGTGTTCCATGTTCATTGATCATTTCTTTTTTTACTTATACAAACTTTGATCATCATCTTTTTTTTTTTCCCTTAGGATATTTGGTGAGTATGAAAGCATTTAGAATAAAAATAAGCATGTTCCCTTAAATTTCAGTTTCACAGTCCATTTGTTTGATCGTTTGTCCCTCCAACAAATGTCAATTGCATAAGTTATAATGTTAAAATATACTTTGTCAAAGGAGCCTATTCATTTGCCTCATTGCACAGAAGGTATCCCCTAAATACCTCCCCCCTCCTCCCAAAGAAAAGTGAAATTGGTTATTTTAACATGGATTCTTTAAGAACATCACAACTCAGCATTGGAATATTAAAGGTGGTCTGGTGATCATTGACAACTATTGTTTTATTCAAATTCATAGCAAAAGAAAATGTTTTACATCCTATCCAAAAATCTGTGTAAGTACATGTATAACAATTGTAACATCTATTTCTGTAGTATACCTGTTTGTAATGTTTGTAGTTAAGAAATGTTTTAGGATATTGCATGAGGTAAGAAGTTGGCTTTTCTTTGAATGTCTTTGTTTTTTGTTTTGGTTTTGTGTTGTTGTAAGAGAGATAGAGAGAAAGACAGACATACAGAGATGCAGAGACAGATAGACAGTTAGTTAGACAGGAATAGAAAGACAGACAGACAAACAAACAGAGAGACAGAGAGGGGAGGAGAGATCTTTAGAGACATACAAAGAGCTAGAGAGATAAACAGGCACACAGAGAGTAAGAACTTTACAGTGAGCAACAGATGACAGGGGCCGCCATTTGATACAATTACATTATTTTTAAAATACATCCATTTGACCATTTTTAATAAGTGTTGAATTTGAGCTTTTGTTTGAATGTTATGTTGCCAACAAATGTATATCCCACCAAACACCACCCTTTGTGAATAGCAAATTTGTTTTGGCTTGTCCCTTTCTAAAACTTGAATTTGTCAAAATACTATTCTATAAATGCTTACTTCTCTTTAAGTAAATTTAATGTAAGGAAGCTCAATAAATTGAAAATAACTCTTTTTTTTTTGCTTTGAATTGTTATAAAAGTAATTCAATTTTTTTTATAATAGTGTTGAGCTAGTTTTGTAAAGCATATATATTTTTAAACAAATGCAGTAAGAAAACTTTGGGCTAACTTTTGTGACACATCTTTGGGAAAGAACTGAATATTGTCATCATTGTATACAAAAGTAAGGGGCTTTCCTCCAATAAAGCTTCCTTTCTAATATTGTCGTGACATTCCATAGAATGATTGTTGCTTTAAGTTTTAGTAGATAGAGCATGAAATGCTTTAATAGCAAATACAGATTTTGTTAATTTATTAGATTTACTTGATATATATATATACTTTGTGAAAATTTAACCTTCACTGCCACTCGTGGATAATAAACAAAATGAATTGATAGCTAGACCTATAGATAGATATGCTTATTACATAACTATTTACCGCAAATTGCAATATTTTTTAGTCCCCTTTTACGACCACTGGGTGAAAAACACTGAGTAGTTGTTTACTCTTGAAATAAAAAAAAATAACGCAGCCACTGACCTAGCTTTTATTCTCTTTATAGGTCACCAGGTGATTTTCACCCACAAATGGCTTATAGTAATACAAATAAGAGTGGTGGTGAAGGTTAAAGGCACAATTTGATACCACTGATCAAAGTATCCTATATTGCTCTAAGAAAGATTTGATACAACTGGTAAGGTTGAACTAAAGATCACTGAGATCCCTTCCTGTTAAACTTGAAGTGAACACGCCTTAAAATCAGTTTTGCTACAGCAGCTACATGTATTATATACGTAGCCCCTTTGTATCTTGATGTTATTATTCAGTTTAAACATTAATTTATTTGCTATTAATTCAGAAACCTTTGTACAAAAAAATAGTAAAAAATAATAATATTTACCGTTTAGCATCATATCTAAGTACACATATTTCATTAGAAATGGGATGTGCTTTAACCTTTTTAGGGGGCGCTTCCTAAAATACCATTAATCCATATGGATGCACTATATGAAGAGGGATTTTTTCTCTCCAGAACCACTGATCTAGTCTTTTTCTTTCCTTTTTGTTATAAAAAATCACGATTTTATTCTAGCTTTATTAAAGTAAACAAAAGATTAAAAAAACCAGAACCAAATTCCTACACAGAAAAGGTTTTATTTTGTATAAATCACAACATTCCACTGTTCTAAAAAAAAATATCATTACATAGACAAATGCAAAACTGTGTGGTGTCAAGAGTATAATATACCAAAGTCCTAAGGAGTTGAAATAATGGCATCCTGAGCAGGATATCATCCTGGTTAAAAGGTTAATGATGACAAATCCCAGTTTCTTAAATTGATTGTTGCAATCTTATTAATACCCGAGTAAAAAAAAAATGTCTGAGATTTCCATCGACAGCTTGAGTGACTACTTTGATTATGAACTAAGCATGCACTCTCACATCAAGGAAATCTCTCAAAGCTAGCATTTTTATTCAGTTTTGTAAACTTGTTATGCATCGCCTTTGTCAGAATCCTTTGTGTGCTGCTAGTCTCTATAATTGCTTATTCCTATTGAGCATACCAACTTTTGTGCTGTAGGCATAATTCCCCCTGCCTGGTAAGTCTTTATCTCACCAAACTGTTTGATGTATCGACAAGTAAGCAAGGTTTGGTCAGAATCCTGATGTTAGATCTTATTTCCAGCATTTCACCGCAATAGTATTACTATTAAGGAACTGGGTTCTTAGATATGAAAAAGGGTGTGTTTTTGTTCTTGTAACTAATGTCAGAAAATATGGGGGTCTAGAGGCAAAATATTTTAACTGTCCTCTTTAACTCTATGTAGTTACAAAAATGTACCTGTTATCCCGCGGTGTGTAGTGTTGATTTAGTTGTGTTTAAGTGTGCCTTTGCATAAAATTGTGTAGATGTTTTGATCCATCTTCTCCAGGCAGCGGACGCAATGGAGATGTTGCTGCTGGCATTCCTGTCTCCCATTGTAAAGTGTGAGTGGTACCTCACAGACTCACAGGTGGCCTTGGTTACTACAGTGAGTAGGCTAGATGTAGATGGAGAGGGAAAGTTAGAGAAATAGAGAGAGAAGGAGAAAGGATAGGGAGAGAAAGAGGGAGAAAGGAATAAAAAGGGAGAGAGAGGGGGGCAAGGGAAAGAGGTAAGAAGAAAGAATGAAGAGAGTGAAGTAGGGAGAGAGGGGAGGTGAGGGAAGGAGAAGGAGGGAGAAAGACAGACAATGGAAGAATGGAGAAATGGAAGGACAAGAGAGAGGGAGGAAGGGATCAAGATTAGACAGACTGTTGAGAAAAAGTACAATATACATGTTTATGTTATGTTTAGAACACCTTTTGTTTCTTTCCAGGTTGTATTTCTTGGAATGGGAATATCGGCGCCTTTACTTGGAATTTTTGGGGACAAGTATGGAAGAAAAACAGTATGTTTGACTTTGAAAAACTTTTCTAGCACCTTCATATCATTAAGAAGTTTAGAATAGAAGTGCCACATACAGTTGTTAAAAATATCTTGACAGTCTCTCTGTCTTATGATTTTTTTTATCATTTAAAATACATGTATGTAAAACAATGCTGATGTTACCTCTACTGTCAATACTTCAGATTTTCAGCTTTTGTTTCACTGTAATTTTTACAATTTTCCCTGTGGATAATTAACTAAATCCAATATACCATGATTTTATGTCTAGTTGTGTTGGTGATATTTTTTTTGGTTTGTTTGTTGTTGTTTTTCTGACCTGTTTTTAGCAGACTTAAAAGAAATGGTTTGAATTTTGAATTCCATAGACTCTTCTCTTGGTGACCGTGGTGATTGGTTATTTTGGTCTCCTAGCAACTGGCAGCCCCTCCTATCCATGGCTGCTGTTTTTGAGGGGTGTGGTCGGCTGCGGCATGGGAGGATCACCTCATGGGTCAGTAGATCATTGACTGTTGATTATACAGTATTGTGTGTAGCAGTCCCACAAAGTACAACATTAGGAATGGTTTGATCTTATCACATTGCATGATTTTAGGTCCATTCCTTGTGTGCACATTATTTTAGGAATTTTCAAAAACACAATAAAAGGTAAAATGTTTGATTTTTATTATTTTGAAATGGAAGGTGTGCAGATCAATACAAAGAGGTGCTGGCAGAAGAGACTACATGAGGTAACCAAAGTGAATCATGCACAAGTTGCCACTATAGGTTTTGAGCTAGAGCCCTCTAAACAGTACAAAACACTATATACAATATATTGATCTTTTTCATTTCCAAAATAGTTTGAATATATCTAGTTTTAGAAATGATAGAGTTACAATTTTTTCAACCTCTTAAAATGGATTGAATACTTTTAACACACACTATGAATCACTCCAAAAGTAACATTTCCGACTTGCGCCTGATTTACCTTGGTTGCCTTACATCAATGTGCATAACATGTGTACTGCATGATGGGAAAAGCAGAAATATAGCAAGAAGTGTTACATTTTTTTATGTTTCTAAATAGTAGGAAAGTTTGAAAGATCCAGTTTTTATATCTTTTCATAATAAAATAATATGTCTCATCTCTAAGTAGTGTGAACCTCATTTTTTGAAATAGCTATACTTCATTATGTTTAAGTGCAGGCTTCAATTTGACAATATCTTTTAGGTTAATATGTAGACTACTAAGATGAGACTATAGAAGAGTATACACATTGCGACTTATGACTATTATCAATGCACTGTATTCTTTTATGTTCATAAATCTTCATTTGTGTCATGATTTTTGTTTATGAAACATCACATGAAGTGAGTCAATATTTAGATGAAACGTCAAGAGTGAGAGAAAGAAACATTACAGTAGAAGAATTACTCCAATTAGTGGCATAAGTTGTCCATTTCAATAGTATGGACCGGCATGTGGAAGGCCTCAGCTATCTTTATTAATAGATTTTAATACATAAATCTATTTATACTGCAACAACAAAAATCACTGCTTTCTGTCAATATACAATAATTTTATGAAGATTCTCAAAAAATCAGTTGCATTCCCTGTGGAGATATTGATTTAAGTTTTGTTTTCGATAGGTTCTTTTTCTTCAATATTGCTGTTATTTTTATGGTTATTTTGATTTTTCTTTCTTTTTTTCAGACTGGTAATAATGTAATTGATGTTGTAGATAAATATTATGAAATCAAACTTAGAGGTGCTGCTGTTTATCAATACAAAATACTTTTCTTCTGACTTTTCAGGACTGCATTAATGTCAGAATACTTTCCAAAGAAGTACAGAGCAAAAATGCTAACATTTTCTCAGGTACTTAATACACTCTTGCCTCTTTTACTTTAGTTCTATTTTGTATTCATATGTTTTGGATCTATTTTTTAGCTTTTGGTGTGGTTTTGCACATCGTGTTCAGATAACTTTGAAAACCATCTTTTTTACTTTGTAAAGTGTATAGCATGTAGTTTTATGTCTACCCATGCTGCTGAGATGACCCTGCCAGACTAATGGACACGGTAGGTATCTCTCGTATAGTGATCTCCCCTCCCTGTCTCTATGTTTGGAAACATGCAAATTTGTCAGACATTAGTCTTGGGGCTTGTGCACAATTTAAACTAAATAGTGTTGACGTTGAATGTTAAGCAACCAACTAAACTAAACTCGCACGCTTTACAAGAAGACAATGTATACAATCCCATATGACAATTAAACCAACATGGTTTTTTTTGTAATTTTTTTTCGATTTTCCCAGATTTTTTTTGCCACAGGGGTGCTGTTTGAAGTGCTGCTTGCTGCGGTGGTTGTGCCTAACTTAGGCTGGCGCTGGCTCATGGCTGGCTCAGCCATTCCCTGCTGGATTACGGCCGTGGGGCTGCTGGTGAGCCTCTGGGCTTGTTTGTTTTCATTATGTGACTGTCTGGTACAGGATTCCACGTCTCTCCGCATTGTTGCTGCATGCAAAATTGTCAGATGTTAGTCAACGCTAGGCAACGAACTCAACTGAACTCTAGGTTTGGTTAAAGCTTGAATGTTAAATGTTTGAGGAACTTGGATAAGTTTCCTCATTGAAACTGACTGAAAACCTTGATAACCTTAACCATTAATGATGCACCCATCGATTTAGTGCCACTTACCCAGTTGAATGGCATATTTTTCCTTTTTTTTTAGATACTGATATTACAAATACATTAATGTACTGATGTCAAAATAGTATATCTCTCAAATCTGTGTTAGCCCAGTGCATCTCATCTCTCTTTAAAGCAGCACTTAATTTTAGGGACCGTATATAATACCACAGTAGGGTTCTTTACAGACTAGAGTGAAAGACTTCACTGATTGTTTCAGCAGAAGTGGAAGTTATTCCCCTTTTGTTAGTACACCACAGGTATGTGTTCTCGAGGGCTCTAGCATATATATGGTTAAAAGTGCCGACTAATGTAAGTTTTGTAATACATTTAGAATGCCTGCTTTAAGTGATAGTATTGCTTCTGGGACTTAAGACACTTAAAAACTAAAGACAATATCAGAAACTATCTTTTTAATGAGATTTTTGTCAAGCAGTGCTCTTTAAAAATTTATACTGTAATGGTTTGAAAAATCATTTGATAAGACATGCTTTATCTACTCAACTCACTGTTCATTATTTATGGAGCTGAGTTCTCAATTCAGTGTTCATTTTTTATTGAGCTGAGTTCTATGTAAACTACTATCTTTGACAATCTTTAACTGTTTATTATTTCAGTTTATACCAGAGTCTGCCAGGTTTCTTCTGGCAGCAGGTAAAAGAGAACAAGCCATTCACATTTTAGAAGATGCAGCAAGACAAAATGGCAGCAAACTTCCACCAGGGAAACTTGTCAAAACTCAAGAGGTGATTTTTTTAAATATTGTTGTTGTTTTTTGTTTTTTTGTTTTTTTTTAACCACTTGAGTGCATAGGGATCAAATTCAACCCCTGTTTTGGATGCAATAATACAAATTTATATTTCCATTACAGTGAATACTGAATTGCTGTTCATTTTCATTCACTGGTTCAAATCATCTTCGATTCTGACACTTTCAGAACATAGTTCATTGGAGTTAAATTAAAAAGATATGTCAAATTTATCGACAGTTATGCTCTATGGGTAGCCTACATTGTTTCTAAAAATATACCTGAGCACTAAAGTGGTTAATGATATTAGTCATCTACCTTCGGTGTGTGTGTTTATTTGTGGTTCTAAAGTCAATGCATGGTTGGTATAAGGCCCCAATGCCATCAGCATGCAAAATATAGATTTAAACCCAGGCCTACTGCCCTGATGAAAGAGATGGAAAGATTAGCTGTGGTCAATCGATCACTGTAGGACTAGAGGAAGGGTACAGATTGCACTGAGCCTAATGCTAGTCACTCTTAACTCTACAGTCTGAGAACTATATAATTGATTCAACAATGTCCCAATCAGCCAATTACAGGCAGAAGTTAGATCTCAGAAAATTGTCAATGGTTCTATAAGCAGCTAATCACATTATATAAAGAAATTCTTAGCTGGATAGTCAAAAGTTCTAGGGCTTAACCTGACAGCCATTGAGACATGGCATGGTATAGCAGTGGTAGAAAAAAAACAATAATAAGAAAAATAAGCCTAATCACTGAATTGACTGAACAATTTCTATTTGTATTCATCATTATTAGGATTCAGGTGCAGGCTAAATATAGATCTAACCCATGACAGATGAGTCAGAGGACAGGGAGAGTGTTTCGAGGTCAATAACCTACATTTGGAGAAATCCACTTGTTTTATTATGATGTTTTTTTTTCATTTTAATAATTGCATGCTACAACGGTCCCATTTTGTCTGTCTCCACCCTGGGCAGGTGACCCGTGGCCAGCTGAAGAACCTGTTTGTGCCGGAGTACCTGCGGACCACGCTGCAGCTGTGGGTTCTATGGATGGGCTTCGCGTTCATGTACTATGGCATTGTTCTCGCCGCCACCGAGCTCATGAGGATCAGGGCTCAGGGTGATGGCTCTGGAGGTGGGAGGGGGGGGGGGGGGACCTGGGGACAGCCAGTGGGGAGAAATAAATTTGGGATGGATGAATAATTTTAGATAAATAATAGACAGGTAGAGGATGTACAAGGATGTAAAAGTATTAAGCTAGGTGGTACCAAAAAGCTTCTATCTACACTCTTTGCCCTTTTTAGGAAAAGGCATTCTTAATATTCTTTTTTTATGAACTCGCTGTCAACTTCTACAGTTTTTATTTTAGTGATTCTTCTGTTCAGATAGAAGCTTTTCATGCTGTTGTCTACGGTTTTACCAAAACTTCAGCTAGAATCTTTTTAATGTCACCTCACAATTACATACAGATTTGTATTATGTATATAGATTGCAGAATGATAATGTGAATTCTTTCTTAATAAAGGCAAAGAAAAAAGAAGCTTATTATGGCTCCTTATTATTATTATTTTTCTGTAAGTAGGTAGTGAAATCCGAGAGGTGTTTTCAATAGTTTATTTGCTTGTTTTGCTCTATCTGTGTGTGCCAGGATCTGTTCACCACTGCCACTGCAAGTACATGACATCCCAGGACTACCACACCATGATCCTGTCCACGCTCGGAGAGTTTGCCTGTGAGTGGCTTAATCAGAGTAACTACATAATCTTAACGCTAGATTGGGGGGAGGGGGGGGGGGATTTGGTGCAGTGGTAGAGCCTTGGTCTCCCAATCAATGGATCCCTGGTTCTGAACCCACGATCACTCAAAAATTAATTTGTCATATTTCAATCCTTACTGGTTGGGTTGGTGTCAGTATAATGTGACCGGCTGAGACAGGAGTCATAGTATACCCACAATGTCTCTGTGTAGGAGTGTGTAAAGTTGTCAGACGTTAGTCTTGTGATCCATCTACTGTATAGTCTTCTTAGTGCTGATGTTGGATGCTAAGCAAACAACTCGACTTAATTTAATGCTAGTCTGACGGTAGTGGAGGCCTCACTATTTCTTCTTTATTTAGGCAGCCTGAACATTCATGGGTTGATAAATTGTTGTTTTTTCTGTTGGTAGTTGTCAAATAAAAAAGACAAACTTAAAAGCTGTCAAAAGTTGCCATGAAAGGGGAGCAGCATTTGCCATAATGATTCTCAGTACATGAAAATGGTTAAAGGTGCCAAAAAATGTGCAGTTTCATGTTTGTAACCGTCGATTTATTATATTATTTAAATCTTTTAGTAAGTGAATAGTAAAACATCATAAAAAAAATTTTCATTGAGCAAAATATGTGTATCTCTATCTGTACTGGAAAGTACAAAATTTAAACAACAAAAAAATCATCATAGATCAAAGAAACTAACAGAATTTATAGTTATACATTTCGAATATACAATATAGCTATTCAATGAAAAGACTGAAATCCCTGGACAAAGTGGAGTCAAAGTGTTGTAAGTTTTGAGTTTTTATGGTAAGAAGACAATAAGACAAATTGATAGTTGAACATCACTACCAGAGAAGGAGAGAAAACTTGAGCTTAAGAAAAATGAATATCTTCTAAGTAAAATAGTTTGGCTGAAACAGGTGTGCTTAGGAATCATGCTTCAACTATGAAACAAAGGAACACTGTATTAAGGTATATGATTGTATCATCTTTTATTAAAAAAATTTGTAAATTGCTAGGCAGAGACATTTATATTTTTGCTGAACATATATGATGAAAGTTAATGCATTGTTAGCAGAAATGGTTGACTCATATTTTTTTTTAATTAAGTTGATCTTGGAATCTCTCTGTTTAGCAATGACATGTCAAGCTAAAATTGTTTTTATATTTCAGCTATTGACGTATTTTATTAGAATATTTCATGAATTTTTTATTTTAATTTGTGTTTTAGTTTGGTTTCTAGTGTGTCCTGTAGCTCTTTGAAATCTGATCATCCTTTTTTTTTTTTTACATAATAATTAGTGCATAGTTTCGATCTTAAAATTAATTTTCAGTTTAAATAAAATAAGTGAACCTGGACATTCTGAAAGTCTTTGCAGAAGATTTTAGAATAACTTGTTGGTAAATCTAAAATCCGCATTATTATTTTTTTCCCACATATTTATTTAGAAGTCTTTTCTATGTTTTGTATATGACATCTCCTCATTACTTTTTTGCATTTATGAGAACTTAACATTCATGTGACACGTTATCTAATTTTAGCGTTCTCCGCTTGTAATTGTTACAGGTTTTCCTCTGAACATGATTCTCATAGACTGGGTCGGTCGCCGTCGCACCGGGGGACTCGTGTGCTTCGCCCTCGCTGCGCTCATGTCAATGCTCATCTACCAGAACCAGATGTCGCGCGCAGTCTTCACGCTGGTTCTGTTTGCTGCTAGGGGCCTGTCATCGTCGTTTGGCTCCTTTCTCTATTTATACTCCGCAGAGGTGAGCACTGTCCAGTTGTAATATTCGTATTGTGTGGCCACACCTCCTCATTTAGCCTGTCAATCCAAGTTTTGATCTCAAGACATGAACTCTAATCTGGGTTTAAGATATTGAAGCAAACGATACAAGTGAAATACGAATAATGTTAAAGCAGTATTTGTCTTTATAAGAGAAAAATAAAGTGCACGAACAGAAAATTTGTGTAGACCTACAACAAAATGTTGCTATAATATTTTTGTTTGTTGACCATCTCTCATGCCTTCCAAAAAAGAGGGATAAGTTTTTGCTAAATCTCATCCCCTAGAACTTATTACAAATGTGTCATTTGAGAGAACTGTTATTTTCCTTGATGTAATCCATCTCTCTCTGTCTGTACCCAGCTGTATCCCACGACCATCAGAACTTTAGGCATGGGCACGGCATCAGCCTGGGCGAGAGTCGGCGCAATGATCACACCTTTTGTTGCACAGGTAAGCGAATGTGTAATACTAATAGACAGGTACTCCTTCTTGTCTGTTTGGCCAATGGAATAAGTTGCAAGTAAACTCACACCCAACATAATTATTTCATCTTTTTTGGATGAATGAGCTGTGAAGTCTCTCCCCTGAATCTGTACCACATACTGCTTCAGAAAAATGGATTTTTTCAAATGGATTAAAACTTCAAAGTACAACAACAACAACAACAAAAATTGGCTTAAATGTAATCATAATAGCCAAAAATATGGCCGTCCACCCCTACCCCCTTTTTTCTCCCTTTTTCCCCCCTAACTGCCAGTTTTACTAACAGTCTTACCACATGTAGGTTACAACATGTACTTCTTTGTAAGTGCATCTGCTCCCTTTTTGTTTTTCTTAAGACAATGACCAGCTTTTGTGGTACAAAGTTTAGCATGGTTTGTTGCTTGATTTAATTACAAGTAATTTTATAATGCTTTATGTAGCAGTACAGAGGAAACCACAATTTTTAATCTCTCATCAACTTGGTATTTAAAAAATGAAATCAGAAAGACTTCAAAATATTGTCATAACACCAAAGAGAAAATAAAAACTTCTCCTGCAAAATTCAATTTACTTGAAATTCGAATAATCAGACACCAGTATTTACGTCAATTTTTGTTTGTATCCTATCTGTTACATCTCCCATGTCTTGTGGGAAACTACTGAACAAATCAAAGTTTTCTCATTAAGTTAGTGGAAAGACTGTATTACATATTGGGAAATAAGTGAGCAAAGCAAAGGATTTTTGCAGGTGCATATTGCCACTGTGCTACGATTTTGGCATAAATCATTTTTGTTACTTTTGAGGTAATCAATAAAAACTTTTTTCCCAATATTTCTGCTTTACATTGGAAACCAATTTCTACCAATATAAATCAAGAACCTATAAGCACATTTTAAATCCGAAAGTTTTGTTAGATATCTATAATTTTCACCATTGCACAATATATCACTTGCGTATTGGCACAAGTCTCACTTATGCCATAATCGTAGCTCTGTGACGATATTCTTGAACAAAGCTCTCTCAGTAAACTAGGGCATTTGATAATAAAAACGTATACTATCACCTCAAAACTGTTTTCCATGAACAACACATTCTGCAATGCCCTATCTGAGTTCCTTGTGTGTTCCACCCCAGGTGCTGCTCACCTGGTCACCGGCCCTGGCCTGCCTTATATATGGACTGTTCGCCCTCGTCTGCTCGATCTGCTCCTTCTGGATGCCCATCGAGACCATGGAGAGGGCTCTGCCTGTGAGTCCAGTGTATGGGGGGTGTGCGCCTTAGTTGGAAGCCATGTGCTCTACTTAAGGTTTTACTTTACTTTTAGTTGACTTATCAAGCAACAGTGCTTGCAAATCAGTGCTACAAATGTTGTGTCCGTTAGGTTTTACTTTAGTTTTACTAAATTTATCAAGCAGTGCTGGCTGCAAACAGGTGAGTGATGCTGATCAGTGTGACAATTCTTGTCACTAACACAGTAACAGAGGCCATAGACGTGAAGTATGTAAATTAAAAAAAAATTTATACAAAATGATACTATGGAAATGTTCAAACGTTTCTGCTTGTTGAAGATAACTCATGTTTTCCAAAAAAGTGAACTCTCTCTTACAAGTGGATGAATAAATATTGGATTTAAGTTGATGCTTGAGTCTGCACTATCTGACAGTTAGGGCAAAGTAACCAAAATTTGACGAGTTTTAACAGTTTAGATTTGATGTTAGCTAATGGTGACTATAGTGGCAAGATTTATAAAGGCGCTTCATAGAAGCAGAGCAAGTTCATTGGCTACTAATTCTAGTGTCCTCTTTTTTTTCCTTTACTTCACATGTCATTCACATATCCGCCCTTTTATTTCTTGCACTATCTTCTCTCTTCTACAGCTCCATAACTTTTACATTATACCTTCTTTATTCTTTCATTATATCTTTTATATTGTCTACTATGCTCCCTTCTTTTTAAATCAAAGTCAACAGCTATCTTCCTTGCCCTACACTTTTTTATTTATACTGTATACCTCACAGCTTAAATAAGGCAACCATCAAGGAAAGATTTTTCTCAATTATTATATAACACTAAGAACTAGTAAATTTATGAATTGTGTCTTAAAAATTATGTCCGTGGTCCAAACATTTATTTTTACTCTTTATTTTTCTCCTCTTTTTTTCCTCCGTCTTTCTTTAGCAATCTGTCAATCTGGAAATGGTTGTGCGGTCGCCAGATGAGAAGACATTGCTGGGAGATCCAGATGAGTCCGAGTCTGAATAAAGGGAACAACGCCTCATACACCCTTGGGTCTGCGCCATATAGCATCCTTCTTGAGAATCTAGGAGGAGTCAAACTACTCACAGCTTCCCTTTCTCCAGTCAAAAATCAGAGATTTTAACCCTGTGGGCCGTTAATGTTAGAAAGCGAGCTGGGAGGTCTTACAGTGATGCCAATTATTCGAGAATTTACGGATTTTTATTTTTAAAATTTGACAGGTAAAAGTAAAAGTCTGCTGGGTTGTGTTTTCTGATTCAATATGCTATCACACTTTGAACTAGATTTTCAGAAAAGAAATAATGATCCAATTGGTACCACTGGTCTAACTTGAAGTTGGGTTATGAGTCAAATTGGAGCGATGAATATATAAAATACAGGGTTATGAGGAAAAGACGATTGAGAGATCCCAGTGAATTGTGAATGGAGGGGAAGTACTACAACCATGCATACTTATATCATACTCATAGGCTACTAGATGCCCTCTAAACAAAAAAAGTTTAATTGGTTTCTGTGCATAGAAATGTGCAATATTTTTTTTCAATACTCTATACTGTATTAATGATAGGGACATACCGTGCAGCTTTTGAAAATTAATGACATCAATGGAAATTTGTTAATCCTAATCAATAATGGGGATAAAAATACCTCAATTGTTTTTTCTTTGGATTAAAACGAAAATACTTAAAAGGGTAATTTTTCTTTAAAACTTTTCTCTATTCCTTCTATGAAATTGTATGTATTTCTCAAAAATCCTTTTTGTTTGTCTTTTTTTAACAACAGACAAGGGTATAAAATATGACTTTCAATTACATGTGACCTTATTTAAGAAACAAGTTCTTGACATGTGACCTTACTCAATACAAGTTTCTGACATAACATATAATTTAACTTACAAAATCTTAACATGTGATCCTATTCTACAAGTTCCTGATATGTGATCCTATTTAATATACATGTTTCTGGTGTGTGACCTTATTTAAGATACCGGTACAAGTTGGTGACATTTTACCTTTTTTTTTTTTTGTGCTATCATGAATGCTGTTGATATTGATTCTTTCTTTTTTTTTTATTTTCATGCTCTATCCACATTTCTTTGTGTCATTAAAGCCTTTTTGTTAAGTTAATTCTTTCTATTTTTGGATTGTGGAATTAATTATACATTATACTATGAAAAGGCCATTCTTTTTTTTTTTTATGTAACTATTTTATTGCGTATGCTTCTTAATTAAATTATGACCTCTCTCTCAAGCCCACAGTGGCCAGTACCTTTAAACTGTACAAAAATGTAACAAAAACAACTATTGAGATGAGGATACATTGGTAGCAGCTTAGACTCGAACTGAGGACCGACTGCTTGCTTAGTGTCCAACTTCAGCACTATATAGACTATAATTATTTTGGCTATATATTGCAAGCGCCTCAATACTAACATCTGACAATATTTACGTGCCTCCACACAGAGACAGTGCACTTGGACTACTGTCTCAGCCGGTCACGTACTGAACACTGATCCGATCAGTTGGGTACAAAAACAGAAAAATAAATTTTTTACCAATTGTAGGTTTCAAAGCAGGAACACCAACTACACTCGATCCGATTCTCCTCCTCCCCTTTATTATGTTGTTGCAGCAATTATTTACATTTACAAGATGCGATAAAATAATGTGTGGTGGTCTAGATGTTGAAAAAGCATATGCTTGAATTTGTCTGAAAAAAGATTTTCCTGTAATATTTTACAAAATTAAATAACAGGCGTGATTCTTCATAAGATTTAAACCCACAATTCTTTCAGCTGTTATAGCTTGTGTGCAGTATTACTGAGTTTGACTTAAAGACATTGATTTTAGGAGGGTTTTTTTTGCTTTTTTTTTTAGTTTTCTTTTTTGCCGGCAAAGGTGTGTTTCTTTTATTATTCTTTTTTTTTTAACAGTACTTATTTTAGTTGCTCTTCTAATTACTGGTTTGTTTTTGTTGTTTTTTACTTAACTTTTTTTTACCTTGAATGGTTCTAACTTATTTGTACATGTACTTGATTTGCATGGTGACATCAGAAAAATCAAGTTTACTCATACTGTTTGTATTCATGTTTTGGTAATGGGTAAAAAAATTTATGAGCAGTGCTTTTAAATGCTGAAAATAAAGTGGCAATAATTTTTGTGCACTTCAAGTTTCACAGATTTACTGCGGCTATAATGCAACTTGTCTCCTAACAATTAAAAATGTGTCCAAAATAACTGTGTTGAAATCATGTGTGATTTTTTGTTTCCTGTTTTAATTTTAATCAGAACTACCGTTTGATATTCTGGTGAAATCATTTCTTTTATTAATTTCTTCTTTCAAACAACCTATCCATTTATTTTCTTGATTTTCTTCAGTTTTGAACTATGAAAAAGTACCTATCCATTCAACTCGGTGTCTGTAGACGAGCGCATTAAATTGTTGTTTTTTATGTTATTTTTTGAATGATTGAAACTTGTCAGTTTTTTATTTATTTTGCGTAAAACCATCATACATTTTGAAAACTTTAAAAAGGAATGTATTTGAATTGCTTTTTATAACTTATGAAATGCATACAACTCCATTATAACTGGTGGGGTTGATGTGAGTATAATGACCAGCTGAGACAGGAGTCAAGGTATCCCCGCCCTCATGTCTGGCAGCACTTAAACTTGTCAGATGTCAGTCTTGGGGTCCGTCCACAATATAGCATAAATAGTGCTGGCGTTGGACGTTAAACCAACTCAACTCAATTCACAACTCCATTACCATGTCTTTGTTTTATAAGAACAGAGAGAGAGGCTGTTCAACTGACAATGTTCATGCTGTTACTGTACTTTGCAATGTTTGAAATTCTCAGTCATCGTGCCTTATGTTTGTAAACAAGCTACGGTTGAACCTTTGTCAACAGACACATACTTTTAATTTTCTGTTATGATTGTTTGATTTGCTTATGTGTGCTATACATATCTTTTTAAAGAATCATTGCTCTTGGCAATGTGCGATATTTATAAAGACTAATCCATGATTCTAGAGCTATGAACAGTCTGATCCTCAACATTTTGAGCTGCAGAAAATATGAAGAAAGCCTAAGAGTAGACTTGCCTATGTTGGCGTTCTCAACAGTTAAGGGAGGCAACTGTGGCTTGAAGATCACTTCAAGTTCAATAAGTCTGAACCTGGATGTAAGAGGAAAATCGGAGTGCCTTTGCTCAACAGCATTGTTTATAAATGTAAACCTCGATGTGAGAGAAAAATGGGAGTGCCTTTGCTCTACAGCACTGTTTATAAGTGTAAACCTCCATGTGACAGGGAAATGGGAGTGCCTTTGTGGTACAGCATTGTTTATAAGTCTGAACCTCCATGTGAGAGAAAAATGGGAGTGCCTTTGCTCTACTGCATTGTTTATAAGTTTGAAGCTCAATGTGAGAGAAAAATGGGAGTGCCTTTGCTCTACAGAATTGTATTTCCAGGAGCCTTGCTATGGTTTATTTACCACCTGGTTCTGAAGTGAACAGAAAAAATAGTACAATCACATTTTTAACTGTGAATGTACTCATTGATATAAAGCTATTAGTTTTGTCAAGCAATAAATTAACCCCTTGAGTGCGTAGGAGTCGAATTCGATCCTTATTTTGGAGGAAATCTATGTTCATTACCGTGAATATTGAATGGCTGTCTATTATTAATCACTGGTTCAAATCATCATTGACTCCTCCACTTTCAGAACATAATTCATTGGAATTTAATTGAAAAGATATGTCCAATTCATCGATAGTCCTGCTGTATGGGTACTCCATTTAAAAAAATATACCTGAGCACTTTAGTGGTAAAGCATGGAGGGTGAATCGTCATATTATTGTACATAGCTATGTCTGGGAAATGGAAGGGAAAAAAATAGGTGATTACAATTTTGACTATTTAAATTAAGTCAATAGTAACGAGAATTAAAATTTGTTGTTTTTTTTTATTCTTTTTCTTTTTTGTTTGTTTGTTTCCTTATTGTTTGCTATCTGTTCTGCCATTTTTCTCCTGGCCCAGATGCTGAGAAATCCAATGAATATCTCAGGATGCAGCAAGCAACATTGAATTCCCTACTTCAAGCTTTGCAAAAATACCTTAAATAGCTTTCAATAAAAAGGGTACAAGTACCAACTTTAAACTTAAAGACACAGTATCACCAGACAAAGCACATTTGAGTGAAAAAGGTGCTGATATTGGTACAGTGTATCATAATTAATATTACATTTGCAACAAATTGACTATTACTCAGCAGCCTAAATGAAATCATTCAAATTATAATTTAAAATGTTTACATATACATTAGAATATTAAAATCCTTTGGGCAAGTTCTTCAATTGTTTCAATATACTGAAAAACATTTGCAATGTTTGTAACCCAAATTGTCTCTCCCTCTACTCCCCCTCACCCTTTATCTCCATCTTAACCAATTTTAAACAATTTAGCACAACGCTCATTTTCGAACAAGTGGTAGTAGTAGAGCTAGGCTCATTTTTAATATTTAGCATCATTCTCTCTCTATCTCTCTAATTCTAACTGAGGCACGCATAGACGTGCACAACAATTCCTCCCTTTTCTTCTTTTGACAGTTTTTAAATTTACGACTTTCTTAACCTGCTTTTACGTAGTGCATGATTCTTTTTCATAAAAATGTGTTAATTTTTAGGTTGTTTTTTTATTTTACTGATAAATTCATAACTTTTATAAAGTAAAAATTGCTGTTTATTTTTTTTTACAAAAACATTCCAGGTGTATTGGGATGTGTAACAGTTGACATTCTTTATACCTTCTTAATTATTAGTTTGATCCACTCTGGACCTTTGTTTTAACTTTAAAAACTAAAAAAACAAAATCATAACAAAACAAAAACTTTGACACGTTATTTATCATTTTTAAACTCTTGACAAGTATTGGTTTCTCACCTCTTGGGCTTTAATACTTTTTGACTGTTGAAGTAAATTTTTTTATTGTTTTGGTAAGGTTTTTTAAACATAAGGACCGGTGACAGACTAAACAATTTTGACTTGGTGGTACCTTTTCGGCTAGTCACAAAGGTTTGTAGACACCAACAATATAACCACAGGATGGGCATCTGTGCTCAACGTCTTTTCCAAAATTTGTCCAAAATGGAATTATCCAGCAGCATAAAAAACACCTTGTAAAATAGTAAATAAAAATAATTTGTGTAAGCATTTAAGATACATGTACAAAAAAGGTGGCAACTTAAAAGTGATTTTTAGTAAAAATCCTATCAGTGTTATTTGATAATTATACATGATTAGGCCTACATGGATTATGAATTTAAAATGTTAAATGTAAATAAATTATATACTTGTAGTTAGATATTTTAAAACTTTGAACAAAAATCAAGTGAAATTGATAAACAAAAAGCTGGGGAAATTAATCTCCGAACTGCAAACATGGTTTGAAATCAACAATCGAAATAAAATGTTCCACACGAACGACACAAAAAGTGCATGGCTTTTTCGTTTCTATGTCTCTATGATAATTGTTAAAAAGTACAATTTAATACAAGAATATGGTATCAGCTGCTGGGGTACAACAGTCAAAAAAGGGGATAAGTAAAATGAATAATACAAATAAATATGCAGGAACAATAAAAAAAATATTGAATTAAAAAGCCTAGAAACCATCCACTCCAAGACTTGCATGGTTAAAGTGAATTCAATACTACATAACATTAACAGCAAAAGCCTCCTTTATGATGAGTTAGTACGCTCTGCTCAGAGCAATAAGACTTTGCAACCCCATAAAGAACGGACAGATACAAAAACTCCGTTGTCCCTGCCTCTGTTAGACTTTCCAGGGCCATATTTATCACACTGTAACATGTCTTATATACATCAATCTCAATGCCCTCTGTCCCTATGGTGAGAAATAAAATTTGTAACCTAATTAATATTAAAATAAAAATATGAAGAGAAAGCATGAGAGATAAGACTGACAGGCAGAGGGAGAGAGTGTGACTGTGAGAAAGTTATTCATGCTTATGCTTTTTATTGTTTTCATGTGAAAGTCAAGATTACTGTTGTTGCTGGTAGGTCCGACCAAACTTTGCCTTGCTCGTGTGGTGTTCATAGGAACTAGGTAGTATTAATATAAGTTCTCTTTGTTCCGTCAGTCATTTTGATAGGTTTGTATCGCGTGTAGGATAGAGGAGATGTGGATGTAAAACTAGGAGAGGGGTTCTTTTGGTCCCACCAATCATTTTTCTATGATTGTAACGCGTAATTGATCGATGTCAGTATACATGTATAATGTGACCGGCTTAGACAGAAGTCTCCCTGCCCATTCTCGTGTGTGGGAGCACTTAAAATTGTCAGAAGCCAGATTTGGGGCCTGTCAACAATGCAGAATATGAAGAGTTGACGTTGGACGGCAACAAAGCAAACAATCGCGCAATACCAATAGAAATAGATCTAGAAGTAGGAGACGTTAAACCATGGGAGAGAGGTTCGCTTTGTTCGGTCAAACATGGTGATCATTGATAGATCTACGCACCCCCAAATGACGAGCGGCAAGTAGAGCAAGATTTGGGGCCTGTCCACAATGTAGCATATAGAGTTGATGATGGACACAACAAAACAATCGCGTAATTCTAATAGATCTAAAACTACGTTAAACCATGGGAGAGAGGTTCGCTTTGTTCGGTCAAACATGTTGATCATTGATACGCACCCCCAGATGACGAGCAGCAAGGAGAGCAGGATCGTGAGGGCGCCTGCCCTGGGCTCTGGGAAGGTGTAGACAGTTTGGCCGCAGTACTGGCACTGGATCAACGCCGGATGGGTTCCGTAGATCTGCAGGCATCCATGGACAGGCACCCGCAGCGCAGGCCCATCTGCTAAAAAGGAACCCAGGAGGTTGCGTTATTCTCTCTCTCTCTCTCTCTCTCTCTCTCTCTCTCTCTCTCTCTCTCTCTCTCTCTCTCTCTCTCTCTCTCTTCTCTCTCTCTCTCTCTCTTCTCTCCTCTCTCTCTCTCTCTCTCTCTCTCTCTCTCTCTCTCTCTCTCTCTCTCTCTCTCTCTCTCTCTCTCTTTCTGTCTTTCGATCTGTCTCTGTCTTTCCTTTTTTTTCTGTCCTTTCTCTCTCCCTTTCTATCTATTTATCTATCTATCTCTCATCTCTCTCTCTCTCTCTCTCTCTCTCTTTCTCTCTCTCTCTCTTTGTCTTTAGATTTAACGCCTCCTAGGTTCCCCCGATGGATTCTACTAGGCGAAGAGGTTGCGTTACCAACATTGGCGTATAATGTATTTACAGATCCATGGTTGCCAAGCGTAGCTCGTAGCAGAGGTTACAAAGAGAAATGAGGGGGCAGGGGTGCAGCTGCGGTAAGTGGTAGAGCATTGTGCTCGCAATTGAGGTACCGGTTCGATTCTACGATCGGGCAAAATTATGTCCGTCCAATTTTACGGTAGTTGACCGACAGCGCGTAGCGTAACATCGTCAGACGTCAGTACTGGGTCTCGTCCCCGAATAGGGAATCTAGGATAGGTTAAACTAAGGAAGAGCTCTCTTCTGGTCTTTGCCACATTATTGATTAGTGAGAAGCACATGTCTATTTGTTAAACTGATTCTTTAAAAAGTTAAAGGCTAATAAATATTATGCGGCAACTTTTTTCAATTTTTCCCATTTTTGGCTGCAACTTTTTGAAACGTTTGAATTTTTGGCTGCAACTTTTTGCAACTTTCAATCACAACTTCCACTAGGGACAGATCCCATTATTTTGGCTGCAACTTTTTGAAACGTTTGCCAATTTCAATTATAACTTTATGGGGGACAGGTTATGATTATATGTTTCTGTAATCTGTTTGGTTAGGGGAAATTTTTATGTAATTTTGTTTCTAAACGATGCTTCTAATCTTTTTAAAAGGTTTTTGTTAATGTTACATACTATTATAGCAATCCTCAAAGTCATTTGAATGTACTGCTAGCATCTAGTTAACAGCTCAAACTAAGCCTAGAATTAGTAGCCATACTTCTACATTGGCAATACGCTTTATCACCATTTCGGATGTATTGGCCTTGTCCTAAGATCTCATTGAACTTTTTCTTCGTCATAAAGAGTATACATAAAGTTACCGTTTGCCAAACCAAAGAGAAAGACAGACACCCTACATGCAAGTGGACAGAGTCTGGAATAGATGGACTGACAGGTGGATAAACATAAGAAAAGAGAGTAGGCCTTATTGTTAAAGAAGATGAAAGCGATAAGAAGCATTGTGAATTCTGCATGTACATGGATTGATATTTATTGGACAAAGAACGAATTTTAGGTACCGTTAAAAAAGTAAATTTGGTTTAGCCTGAGGCCAACATTTGTATGAGAGCAGCAGTGTGGTCTTGAATTATAAATCTACTTGGGTTGGCTACTTACTGGGCTGTGTGTAATAAACTGAACCGCTCGGTACCATAAACCAACACTTCTGGTGCACAGACTAATTGACTGGAAAAGGAGATAATATAAAATTATTTAAAATGTCAATATCGTTATCCTATAATGCATCAGGCTAAACAATAGTAATAATCTGATGGACCGAAAAATTCCAGATTCTCGCGATCTTCACCTCGGCCCGAACCATGAGAAGGACCGAAAATGGTACAATGATAATTTTATAAACGAATTCCTAATAACCTTGCAAGCATTTTTGGACAACAGACTCATTCTGAATAAATTCCCCTCCGTGTCTTTTTCTGTCTGTCATCCTACCATGAGTTTTATGTATCTTGGGGTACATCATGCGGTATAATTATTTAAGCCATGGTTGTGAGTTCTTCTTCTTCTTCTTCTTCTTCTTCTTCTTCTTCTTCTTCTTCTTCTTCTTCTTCTTCTTCTTCTTCTTCTTCTTCTTCTTTTTTTTTTCTTTTTTTTTTTTTTTTTTTTTTGTTAACAAGGTTTTACATTTTAATTGAGATTCAGGTTGCATTATCTTACTTCTCCGAGACTTTGAAGGTATCAAATAATTTAGATTTGGCCCCTTGGAAAATTTTACGAACGTAAATAACTGAAGTTTTATCATTCAATGAATATGAAGCAAATCTAATTAAACAATCAGATCACTAGATCTTAAAATAATTTGAAAGTGCATTTAGTTTTCGTGCATACTTATAACTTATTTATGCTATCTGAAAGTTATGTTGATGCCATTATTGGCAATTTATAATAATACTCCAGTTCAATTTAATTATATATTAAAAAATAAGTTTAAAAACGTCATTGTGACTTTTGCATTAAAGCTTAAATAAGACATTTCGATGTAGTGATTCTACAATCCAGTTTTACCGTAAATTTATCAACCCTCTTCCTGTTGAATCTTCATTTTTTTAGATCTATAGCGAAGTGAAGTTAGTAGACCACGATGATTTCATCTAAGTTCCAATAACTGCAGATGATTTTGTAATCTCTTGTTCTAACTTATGTCTCGCGACACTGCATAATAATTATACAATTGAGCTTATAAAGGGGTTGCCCATTTATTCCAATAGTTTGAAATACGATGTGCACGCGGAGGAAGATAATAAATAAAGGGGTTGCCCATTCTTCCAAAAGTTTGAAATACGATGTGCACGCGAGAGAAAGATTTGCACTGCTTTGTGAAGACAAAAATTAATATTCTAAGCTGTTCTTAACAAATTAAAAATATACTTCTGTTTCAGGCGTTTGAACCAAAATAAGAGTGTTTACTTGCGATACTAAATGATATCTTAATTCCAAGGAACAATGCAAATGTTTTCGACGCAGTAACCCTTCAAATGCCATAAAATGACATGAAAACATCAAGGTGGGTGGCAGAGACACGTGTCTCATATTGATGGCAGAAACACCAACAAATTGAGGAACGCAGATGACACAGCCCCCTGTTAAACACAGGCCCAATAGCACATCCATGGGCTTGGTAAGAATGTTAACAAAACTAAGGTTATGTTGATAATAAATAACGCTGGTGATAACATCGACATCAGCGTTGATGGCAAGTACCTGTATACTCTTTTAAGTATTTATGCCAACAAAATACTGATAATCGAAAGAACACAATCGGTATTTAATGATCTCCTAAAAATGCTTTGTTTTACAACAATATATCTATGATCATCGTTTTCTGTGACAATAATTATGGTCTATGATGATGGGTTTTTTTTTTTTAAACAGAGCAAACGTACATTAAGGTGGGATATACGTTCAATATGTTGGATAACTGGAGTTTATAAAGCCCTGTGTTTTGTTCTCTCTAGTGAGATGTTAGATAAATACAATAAATCGCATTTCATCGATTTAATTCAACCCAAGTCATGCTTGAACCATACAGTATTATATTATTTTGTTAGATCCATTCAACAAACACATTACAAAAAGTACACATATACACAAGGCTTTCTCTGGTCCAACAAGTTCACAGGCGATATTTGTATTTTTTAAAGCACGCAACTTTTAACACACATACACACACACACACACAACTGCGCCGTTTGGTTAGAATGATTAGTTGGTTGTATAATCATACGATATAATCAAGCCCGTTTTAAGAAACTAAATGGTTTGTAAAAATAACTGACAGCATGTAGGTCAATTTTCTTAAGACTTATAAAAATGTGCCAAACAAAATATTCCAAAGAGCAATCAAGCGTAAAAAAAGAATGAGGAAACAAAACAAAAGTTTATACTGATGTTCTATATAGTTTTTCACAGGATAAAAGAGTTGGTGAATCTCTTGGTGAAAACATTTTTCTATTTTTAAAGGTACAGATTTTCAAGGGTTTTTCCGAATTGATCATAAAAAATGACTAGTCAGCTTCAAGCCAAAGGTCGACTCTGAGACTCTCATTTGCCAACCGTTGGTGACTGCCGACTCTCGGTTAGGTCTAGGCTACCTAGCATAGTCCCAAAACCCAAATATTTTGTTATCCGAAGCCGGAAGTCGTAGGGCTTATAACATAATCGGTTAAAGTCACAGTCACTGTTGACTTTTAGTGTTTGACGAAAACGTCGAGTCGACATTGCGACTTTCTTCTTGGCCGACTTTTCACAACCTTAAGAGAGAGACATAGAAAGAGAGAGAGAGAGAGAGAGAGAGAGAGAGAGAGAGAGAGAGAGAGAGAGAGAGAGAGAGAGAGAGAGAGAGAGAGAGAGAGAGAGAGCGGTAGTGAATATAAAGTATTTATTAACCCCTCAACGGAAATAGATGTCAGCTGGAGTATATGAAGAGATCGTAAAAAATAGGGAGGAAGTAAGAAAAGATACAAAAAGAGAGGGGTTGACACAGAGAGAGAACGAGATAGAGAGACCGCGTACAACAAAGAAAGGCAGTCTGAACAGTAACACAATGAGAACAGAAACCCCAACCATTGCTTTCATCATGGCAACTGGTAACAGAAAGAAATTAAGGGCCATGATCGCTGATATCTGTTACAGATCTTGCACAAAAATAAAAACAAATTTTAATGATAATATGACTGTTGTTGTTGTTTCTTTTTTTTATAAAATTTGAAAAATATATTTACAGGTTTAAAATGTATACAAAGAGTAATGCATAAGGCAAAACATTTAAATTTTACCAGTGACTAGTTGTTGAGACTGCCCTGGCGAGAGGCATTTCAGGTCGCAGAGAAAAATACAAATTGTGCTCAGTAATCTGTCACCACTTTGGATAATGTAGGTAAAAGGGAAACTATTTAATTCAATCATCTATTGTCTATAGTTGCAAATCTAATGTCGACTTTGTTTTGAAGATTCAAAAAGAAAAATCTGTTTTGAAGAATATTTAATTAAATTATAATTGAATAATAAGTGTCTTGTAACAAAATTAAAATATAATTTACACGTGTGAATCGCATTGAGAAAGATCCATGTTGGACCGGGGTACTTATAAAACTCGTTAGTTCAAGATCGCTTGGCAGTTTGCATTGAACTGGCTCCGATCCCTAACGGTGTTAAGGCCCGTAAAACGGCTAAGGTTCACATGCTATGACGCTACGCGGTCTTTCATCATTTATGCCTTGGGTCTGATGTGGTTCCTCCTATTACACACCGGCTGATCAACAGCTGGCAGAAAAGCTTTGTCCGAAGTTGTGTGATTAGTGCAAAGTTCTCAAAGGCACAGGCGTTATGCACCTCGTCAATATGGTGTTAATGGGTTGGCTATCCTGAGAGTGTCTATACTTCACGCATTTTTATTATCTACCTTTGTAAGGAGTTATTTCCCTTTAAATATCGAAGGAACATTCATTTTTCAGACTTCTTCAGATTTTAATTATTATCTCCCATGGTTCATTCTCCTCTTTTCCTCTTTATCTCTCTCTCTCTCTCTCTCTCTCTCTCTCTCTCTCTCTCTTTCTTCCCTTTTCGCTTCCATCACATCCTCTCTTTGTCTCTCATTTCCAATATTTTTCCTTCGTTTTCTCCCACTAAGTTGGTGAGTCTGCTGTAGCTGTGTCAGTCGCGCAATGGTTAGAATTCAAGCGTAATTAAAATCGAAAGTGAAACCAAAAGAAGGAAAAGTACCTTTTCAGGTAATAGCAGGAAAAGTGGGGATCCAAACAAAGTACATGTATGCATTGGCTATCTGTATCTAGAATCTATCCATATCAAAAGTAATAATTGTGTCTCAGATCCAATCTAATGAATCAAAAATCAAGGAGAGTTCAGTTTATAAGAAATCGTCTAGATAAGATCTAAATCTAGATATTTATTGTGTGTTTTATTGTTTTTCCTCAAACATGACCGCGGAGGAACACCGAAAACTGTACAACTACGGGCGATCTGGAAAAGAAACGTTTGAGATACAGTTGGCCGCGAAAGATACTCTTTTTGGTAAGTTGCACTAGATCTGCACCTAGATCTAGATCTAGATCTTCACAGCTTTTTTAAACCTCTAATTTTCATACCAAACGTGCAGAGAGTGGTGTCGACACACAGGTACCTAGTTATACTTGTGTGTGTGTGCATGTAACATTCAATTTTTCAATCTGCTTATTTTTTAAAAGGGGTGAGTGGAGGGATAACTGGTAGAGCGTTTGGAGGTCCCAGGTTCAAAACTTATGATTTGTCAAATATTTGATTTGACCAATTTTGCCCCCTACAGGTTGGTAGGCGTCAGTTAAACGCAACATGCACACCAAAGATCAACGTTTGTGCGACACACACCAAAACATTTATTTCTTCTCTTAACCTTTCTGTGTTGCCACCAACCAATTATAATGCAAACTTGTGCATCGATGAGACAACTCGGTTGTGCGTGTGATTTGTTTTTTATAAGGCACCCATAAGTGCTAGACCTATTTTTAGGATGATGCAGCCATTCTATTATTACATCTCAAAGACTGAAGACAGCTTAGCTCTTCTACGCAACCAACAATGGAAACTGTTGATAAATGTGCAAATCCTTTGCAAACACTTGAAAATAAACTGACTTAGAAATAAAACTTGATGGAGATATGGAACTGTTTAAAGAGAAAACGGGTTGTGCATTACAAAAGGTTTTGGCTAGATAGTGACTATAGTTATATTTATATATATCTAATGCTCAATATTGTTTCTTATTTCAATGTTTCCCCAGCCGGGCAACGCAGCCAGAGGGAAAGGCTTTTAACAAGGAAGCGTCTTAAAGTTGAATCTTTAGCTGGAGCTGGTATCAAATTGTCAAAAAAAAAGTTCCTGCTAAACATAACAAAAAATTTTCAGTGAGATTAATGCGCGTGATCATGTCACCAGTTTATTGTCGCATGCATCGCAAAGCCTGTAATTCAAACATTGTTTGTTTTCTTTACCCTTACTTTACGACACAAAGCCAGCCTTACTTTCTTTCAATGGGAGTTAAGTAAAACTCATTTGTTATCTCTGATACATGTACAATAAAATGAATTTCACATCTTCAGTCTAAGAACTTTAGGTCCCTTTTTTAAACTTGAAGTTGTGTCATTTTAATCTGATTGCGGCTGTGAATTATGGCTCTATAATATAGAAACGACTTAATTGTTATAAATATATTGTATGCATATAAAATCGTAGAAATCGATTGTTACGATTGTAAAGGAATCCTTTCAGTAGACTTGTATTGGGCTAAAGATCTCGATACACGTAGCTATAAAGTTTTACGTGGAAAGTAGAACTACAGTACCGTTCAGACTATTTCTGTTAGGACAAATATCTTGTTGCAAATGTTAATAAAATCACAAGTTATAATTTTAGAAATTATTACATATTAGGGAGAACAATTGATGCAGTAGATAAACTTCATTGCAAAGAAAAACAAATAGTATCATAACTAACAGTTTGTATTTCCTTTATATTTTACTAGCTGGGATGCCCGGCTTCGCTCAGGTTTTGGGACACAGTACGGATATAAAATGTTTTTGTTAAGGTAGAATTACAAAAAATGTGTCTTTTCCTTTGTGAGCTGTGTGGAAAATCAAGATAATGTGAATATGCACGATTAATAAATATGTTTATAGGTAAAAGTTTACTTTTTAAAATTTCGCATAAACACAATAAAAGCTCAAACTTTTTTTTTTACTGTTTCTGTTTGGTTTTTTTTTTTTTTTTGCTGTAAATTTTTTTCCTGCCTTTAGGCTGTAGATGTCTAGCTGTTGTCGTCGTGCAAGGGTTAGAATTCAAGCCTAGTTAAAATCGAAAGTGAAACTGAAAGTACCTTTTAGAGCAGAAAAAAGTGGGGATCCAAACAAAGTACATGTAGGGCCTACATGTATGCCGTAGGCTTATATCCATATCAAAAGTAATAATTGTGTCTCAGATCCAATCTAATGAATCAAAAATCAAGGAGGGTTCAGTTTTTAAGAAATCGTCTAGATTAGATCTCGATCTAGATATTTATTGTGTGTTTCATTGTTGTTGTTTTTTTAAACATGACCACGGAGGAACATCGAAAACTGTACAACTACAGGCGAGCTGGAAAAGAAACGTTTGAGATACAGTTGGCAGCGAAAGATACTCTTTTTGGTAAGTTGATCTAGATCTGCACCTAGGTCTAGACCTTTACAGCTTTTTTAAACCTCCAATGTTCATACCAAACGTGCAGTATGTGATGGTGGCACACAGCTACTGTTACCTAGTTATACTTTTGTGTGTGTGTACATGTGAATTTTTTTTAAATCTGTTTATTTTTAAAAAGGGATGAGTGGAGGCGTAACTGGTAGAGGGTTTGGAGGTCCCAGGTTCAAAACTTATGATTTGCCAATTATTTTATTTTTGCAATTTTGCCCCCTACAGGTTGGTCAGTGTAAGTTTAACATTAATAACAAAGATCAACGTTAGTGCGACACACACCAAAACATTTATTTCTTCTCTTTTAAAACCTTTCTGTGTTGCCACCAACTTGTGCATTGATGAGACAACTCGGTTGTGTGTGTGATTTGTTTAATGGCACCAATAAAATTTTATATGTCTATTCTCATGTTGTGATCGCCCTCCCCTCTCCATGAAGCAAAGTGCTATAGAGCTATATTTAGGATGATGCAACCATACTATTATTACATCTCAAAGACTAAAGACAGCTTAGCTCTTCTACACAATCAACAACGGAAACTGTTGATAATGAACGTCTTATTTCCGCTGTATAAAAAGTACACACACTTTATGGCAAACCTCATAAATTTTATGCAAATAGACAGTTTCTTCATCAAGAAAGACATTAGAAAAGAATGTAATTTATATCAACATTTCAACAGGATGTCAAATGTATCTAATGTCATTCAAATAAATTATATTTGTCTTCATGTGAAAAAATTTGGGATAGCAGTTGATGATATTTGACATATAACTGCCTATCAACCAAAATTGGGTGGATCCAATACCTCCTTTTTTTCTTTTAACAACAGTCAAATCTTCAGTTTAGTCTTGGCAGCCGCAGCCATGCTGGTTAGGCCTAAAACACGCACAAATACATATAGACGGTTTGTATGAATGGGCACACCTTTGTGCGCTAGACTCAAGTAAGATACCACACGAACGCAGATCTTTGATGTGAATGTAAAGTAATGTGAGGAGCTGAGACAGGAGTTCAGGTCTCCCCTCACTGTCTTTGTGTGGCAAAGTGTAAAATTGTCAGACGTTAGTCTTGGGGTTCTTCCACAATATAACCTGTATAGTGCTGACATTAGGTGTTAAACAATCCACTCAACTAAGTATTAAAAAAAGTGTTGACTAAAATATGCAAATCCTTTGCAAACACTTGAAACTAAACTTAGAAATAAAAGTTGATGGGGATATGGAAACGGGTTGAGCATTACAAAAGGTTTTGGCTATAGTGACTATAGTCATAATAATATATCTAATGCTCAATAACGTTTCTTATTTCAATGTTTCCCCAGCTGGGCAACGCAGCCAGAGGGAAAGGCTTTTAACAAGAAAGCGTCTTAAAGTTGAATCTTTAGCTGGAGCTGGTATCAAATTGTCCAAGGAGAAGGAAAAGCTGCAGGTAAAAGCCAGTCTTATCTGTGGTAATGAATTAGACAAGACCAAATAATCTCACTTCTAATATTAATAACTGGATGACAGATGTCTATTTTAGGGTGTGAAAACTGACTTTAACTGACTGCCAATGTTTTGTCCATATTATTGATCTTAGTGTGGGAGTTTACCTACTTTGGATAGGAAACAGTCATTTTGCCAATGTTATGAAGACTTCTTTTTACAATATTGTATATTTGTACCTAACAATCATGTTTTAGACAAGTTTATGGGGTATACATGATTTAAAAAGAAATAGAATATGAAAAACATGAAATTTGTTTGGATAGGTCTGTAAAGCCTGATAAAATCAGCTTTTGAAATTACATGTGTATAACTACAACTTTTCATGTTACATGTACTCTTTCGATTTCAGACATTTTTCAACATCAATATACTGTTAGTGTTAGTAAGAATACTAATCTCTAGAAGAGGCAAAGGTGCTGAAACTAATTTGATTTTTTTTAATTGTCATAGATCCCTTTATACCATGTCAGTGATGATTTAACTCCCAACCTTTTCAGGTACAGGAAGCTACAAAGCTACTTAAGTCTAGTAAGAAAGTTGAGGCTTTGACAACCTTGCACCGGTGTTTTGCCCAAGATTCTAAAAATGCTGAAACTTTTATCAAGTATGTAGGTACTTGTATTGTAATGTGTATGATCATTTATGTGGCTTGTGTCATTTTATATAGCCTTGTTTGCCAATTCTCAATTTAGATTTACATGTGTTTAAAGTTCACCAAAAAATTCCATCCAAAAATGATCAGATCTCGTTTTAAAGGCCCTGTTCCTGTTGTTTAATTTCTTTCTTTTTTTTTGCTTTCATAGATCATCATCTCAATAATTTAGCTAGGTGCCAATGGCGGGTAGTCATTCACAGATGATAAAGTAGTGGGTTTTGGTATATGTTATGCACATGTCAGCTGAAGCATCTTCCCAAAGACTGACACAGTACATAATATTATATATTTAACAAGAATAACATGATGGGTTTTCCTTTTAAACAATTTCTGGTGAGGTCAAATTGACGTTTCAAACTTTAATAACACAAATTTGCTCTTTTGGAGTACTTAAAAATTAGGGTGATCTTTATGAATTATGGTGTGTCAATCACATGCAATCAGTTTTATAAATGAATTCAGATTTTCACAACAAACTTGGCTGTTTTATTCAGATGCGAGGGATTACCCTTACTGCAGAGCTGTCTATTATCGCACGATTCAAGTTTGCTTCACGCTGCCGCTTGGTGCTGTATCAACCTGACTGCAGCCGATTCTAAAGCTGTGCAGAAAGCAATGCGACTCTCGCCCTTTCTGATCCAGTTCTTGCAAGGTGTGGATCCTACCATGCAGGCAAGTTTTTTTTCATTTTTTAGGTAGCTGTTTTCACAGTAGAGTTGTGAGCGATTGAGAGTCAGTGTGATCTGTCATCTTGGTCTTGTATTATACTATATTTCTACTTCTGACGATATCCAATCAATCATTAGTATTCTTGTTAAGCAAAGGCAGTGTTTATACGCTAGTTGGTAATACATGTATCATCCTATATTAGGTAGCTGTTTTTACAGTAGAGTTGTGAGCGATCGAAAGTCACTGTGATCTGTCATCTTGGTCTTGATTTGCTATATTTCTACTTCTGACGACTTCCTATCCAATCAACCATTAGTAATCTTGGTAAGCAAAGGCAGTGTTTATACGCTAGTTGGTAATACATGTATCATCCTATATTACCTTACATTGTCTTTTTTTTTTTTTGGCTTTTTAATGTCATACTTGATCTATCCAGGAGCTTTGTGCGTGGGCCATTGGAAACCTGGCCGGAGACAGTCAGGCCAATAAGGAGACCTTGCAGGGGCAGGGGGTCATCCCTCACCTTCTGAGTCTGGTCGCCACTGTGAGTGAAGTATTCCAACATTTATGTGTTACACAGTCACAAAGAAAAGCCATTGTCAGGAAATGCTTAAAAATTTTGTCAGTCCCAAGTAATTTGATGGGTAATGGCTGAATTTTGTAGGTATTTCCTGAGAGAGACTAGTTTCTGGGCTGACTGGAACATTTACAATGTATTTAGATATATCATATCTGGCCTTATGTTTTTTAATTCTAAGGGTTTGCTTTTTATTAGAGGGAATAAAAGGGGATATGCATATGATTAGTACATTCTCCATTCCATCAAGTTGAAGGGAGAGTAAAAGTAATAGAACTTAAAGTTTCATCCATTCTATATGTATACTTGTGTTGATTGTTTTGTTTTGTTTTTCTTGGGGAATGGAACCTGTTTCATTTTTGCTTTGTTTTTAGTGTATGTTTTGTTTTTTTTTCCAAACTTAAATGTTTTGCCTTTTTTTCCTGTAGACACATCATGTCATGGTAGAGGCTCGAACTCAAAGTGTTCTGCATGCCCTTATTAATCTGGCACGAGACACCTCATACAAATGCTGCAGGTCAGTTTTGCATTGTTTTGTTTTAATTTTGTTTTGTTAAAAAGATATTTTCCTCAGTTTATAGTAGACAAACTTGCATCGTTTTCTTTTCTTAAACAACAAATTCATTTAATATAGAATAGTTATGATCTTGGGCTAGGTCTAGAGCAGCACTGAGAATGTTTAGCAAGAGTACCTCCTACAAGGTGCAAGTGGGTAAATTAATAAAAATGTCCCAGTGATTTTGCCTCTAGTGGTGACCTGCAACATGCTGCAGGAATTCTGGATCAACTTTAAAAAAGCTAAAAAATAAATATGGAGACCTTCTAAGTAATTTTCCCCTCTGTATGTGTAGTTAAGCCTTCAGTGTAAAACCTGCATCACTCTAGTCATACACCAAAGCACCATTTTTGGAATGTGATCTGAAAGGAACAATTTTAATATGGAGAAAGTAGCAAACAGGTATCTTGGGCTAGGAAATCAAAGTATAAGATTCTCTGAATCGGAGAGGGAGGATGGGAGTGAGGAGATAGAGAGAAAGAACGGTTGTTGACAAAATATAGTAAGGGATTATATAAAAGATGTCTTTTTTTCATCTTGGATTTTTGTTGTTGTTTCAGATGTATGTTAGAGAACTCTGTGTTGAGCAACGTGAGGGTTCTGTTGAGTACACTGCCGGAATCTTCACAACTGTGTCAGGACGTTGGCTGGTTGATATGCTGCATTTACACCAGGTAAGGCTGTTAGGTCCTGTGTTTACAAAAGGTAAGGCTGCTTAACTGTGTCAGACAAGGCTGTTATCACCTGTGTTTATACAAATTAAAGCTGTTAGCACCTGTGTTTACAACAGGTGAGGCTGCTATTAACTGTGTCATGTAAGGCTGTTATCTCCTGTGTTTACATCAGGTAAGGCTGTAATCACCTGTTTATACAACAGGAACATGTGAGACTATGTTTACTACAGGTAGGGTTGTTATCACCTATGTTTACACCAGGTATGGCCATAATCATCACACACTCCAAAAATACCAGAGTAGTTTTCAGGTTGAATTTGCAGACTTTTTTTTTTGTTTTTTGCTAAATGCGCATTCTTAGATGTCTTTAATAGATTTTATATTATTTTCTTCATTCTAGCAACATGAGATACTTTCTTTTTATTTATTTTTTATTTTTAAACTATTATTTTTCGCTCTCATTCACACTGTCTTGTATTCATATGCGCTAATTGTCTTCTCCTTTGTTGTATATAGTTCTGTTTTATAGACACTCCAACCAAATTTTACACTAGATATTTTTTTAGAAATACAGAAAGATAAGGAATGAAGAATGTTTTTTTTTTTTATATTATGTCCCCATGAAGCTGCTTCTTCCAATTACATTTATAAACATTTCGTTATTACTTCTTTTTGATAAGATATTTCTTCATCCTCAAATGTCTCTTATTTTAACCCTTTAAGGTGTTTTGCTTTTATTACAGAGAGGAGATTTTCTCTGAGGCTGCCTATGCCAACGAGTGTGCAACAGTTTTACATTTGGTTGTTGAGAAATTACTGCGTTTGTCGTCTCTACCTCAAGATGAATTGAAGGAAAAAGTAAATTTCTTTGCTCTACAAAACTTTATCAGTATTACTTCATGTTTTAAATGTTTAAAATGTTTTTTTATATTGCTAATTTTTTATATAAAAAGATATACTGTTGCTATATAAAATTTTACACTATAGTTTCTTCTTTTTACAAAGAAATAGTCCTTAGGGGGTAACAACATAGCCATTACTGTCCTGACATACCTTGAATACAAACTCCTAATAAAATCCTCTGTATTCAGTGCCCTGCATTTATATTTAATACAGAATACAGAAATCTGTATTCATTCCTCAAGGGAAAAGTTTAAAATACGCTCTCTTCATACAACAGAGGCATTGAAAAGTTTACATTGATAAGGAAAGATACATGAAAATTTAAGATCAGGGTTAATTAACTTGATGAAAATGTTAAGGTCAGGAATGGTTGTCTAACTTTATGAAAATGTTAAGATCATAGTTATTTGTTTAACTTGATGAAAATGTTAAGATCAGGGTTGGTTGTTTAAAGTGATTTAACTGCTGCCACCAGACAATGCTTCCATACCTGGTGTGCTGTGGGAACATGACGGGCCTGAGCCCTGAGCTGGCTGTGCTAGCGAGTGACCTGCCTGGGTTTCTCCCCGCCATGCAGGCCTGTCTGTCCAGCAGCTCCCACCCCACCCTGCTGGACACTGTGTGGACACTGTCCAACTTCTGTGGTGAGTATACAGAGATGCCAAATTTCCGGAGATTTACGGGTCTTCAGTACAGAAGTAAAGTTGGCAGGTTCAGTAAAAGCCTGTTAAGGAGTTATGTTTTATGATTCAATTTGCTGTGCCACTCATCCACTTATGCTAGATGTTGGCATATTTGAGTAGAGCTGGTATTAGAAAATGAAGACAGGAGGGGGTGCTCAGTTGGTAACACATGCAACTTTTGATCCTGAAGTCTAGGTTCAAATCATCAGGCCATCTGACTCCTCAATGTGCTTGGCTGAGACAAGTCCTAACACACCTGCTATGTCTTTGTGTTTTCAGGCGTTAGTCTTTGAATCTGTCCACTATATACAGTAAAACTTGGTAATAATGAGTTTTCTTGTTTTTCTGACTATCTTTTGTTGTAATAAGGTTTTTTGTTACTCCCATCATTTGACCACTGTTTTCCACTTTTTTTTTTAAACAATGTTTCTTCTTCTTGTTTCTGTTTGTTATTTACCAGAGTAGCAAGTTGCACATGTATTAACTTACTTAAATTTATAAGTTTTGTGAGAGGTTGATGTCATGGGATGAAACTTACTGGTATTATTCAATTGCGTAGACCCAGATCTGTAGCGAATGAGCATTTTTAAAATAGCACATGTACTAGAGATGGACTTGGCTGCTTCACAATCTAGCATTGCATTATGCAGCTTTGTTTACTTTGATAACAGAACAAGAGTTAGGTTCCTGTAGGGAGAAGATGGGGTTATCACTAATATCACTTTTGTCAGTGATGACAAGCGGAAGTGACTGGACTGAGACACGTGTGCAGGTTGGAGGTGCAAGAATGAGTTGTCATTGTTTAGCACCTTTCTCAATTTTTTTTTCATTCTATGTTGGGAATGGGTTCTGAGAAGATCTGTTCCAAACTTTTCATTATTTGCAGGGTTATCTGATTTAGGCTCTCATTATTTCCAACATAAATTATATGGTGCAATTAGAGAGAAGAACAGGGATTTTCAAACCTTTTGTTATGCCAACAGTTCTCTTTTTTTTAGATGTCGTTAAAAATGGAGACTACTGTAGTATATCTGCTGATAAACCACAAATCCAAGAATGTGCATCTGTCTCTTTCACAGTGATATAAAAAGTCACTAGTCTCTGCCTTTCTTCCTAACAAATGACTTTTAAATGATGTTAACATGTTCAGTTTCAATTTGTGACTTTTAAAACTAAGAAAAAAAATTAATGACAAGTTGTTCAGATAGAATCCCCGGTTCATGATTAATGTTTTTTTAAAATTAATTTTAGTTATTAATGCCATTCCTTAAATGTAACACTTGATATATCTTTCAAATTTCCTAATGTTTGTGTTAGTTAAACCCTTTTTAATTGAATAAAGTCAGAATTAAGTGAAATGACAGTTTAATTTCAAGCCTAAACATCTTGGGTTGGTACTGCTCAGCATGCTCTTAATTTCATAGACTGCCTTACATTATTTTGTCAAACTACATGTAGTTATGTAGATCTCTGTTTAACCTTTTGTTGCTTAAAAGAATTCTCATTTTATACAGCGTACAATGTAATTCTAGACCATGAGTAAGTTTTTTTCTTGTTTGTTTTTTTTTCAGCGGAGCCGAGTTGCCGAGCCTTGGTGATCTGTCACGGTGAGCTCATGTCCAGGCTTCTCTCTCTGTGCACCGCAGCAGACACGCAGCCAGAACTGGTGACGAATGTAAGCATCGCAAAGCATCCTCCTTTTAGTTTTGTTTGCTTTTATAACTTTCCTTCTATATCTACAAACAGATGAATTTTGTCTGATGACCTTCAAAGATATAATCTCACTGAAACTTAAATTGCATCATAAATAGTTTGTGTAGCAGTCTGTCATTAAAACTTTACTTTCAAAATAAATAGTTTTTGTAGCATTTTGTCATTGAAACTTACTCTTCATTATAAATTATTTGTGTAGCAGTATCACAAAAAAGTTTAGTTGCAGTTCAGACTTCATCATGTAAAAGGCATACATTTTACTGCACCATTAAATGTTATAAATCCAGTGAAGATGTTTGCACCAATTTAAAGTGCATTTCTAAAATGTTAATCGTTTGTTGTTACATTTTCTGCCCTTATATCAGTAGAGCAGACAGAGGAACCCTTTTAAAATAAACCTCTTGGCGACAGCCTATCATTTTATTTTAGCCTATGCTTATGTTAAACTGTAATTGTATCACTATAAAAAACATGGGTGCCTTAAAAATAGTTTTATGTAAAATCATAGTTTATCACGCAAGCATACATTTTGAAATCATAATAAAAGTAAATTGATATTTAATGATTGCAGTAAATTTTACAGATGAAATTGTAAATAGAACTACCTAAGTTACATCTTACAGATCAGGAATAACTTTAAACAAATACATGTGGTAAACCTGTTTAAATATAAGATATAGAAATCCGTATAAAATTAGATTTGTTAAAACTGGTTCTAACTTCACACAGAAAAATACATTATGAATATGTACATGTTTAAAAAAAAAAAAATTTCAAAACCAATCTAATCATGATGTAAAATGGAATTATGTAGATTGCACTTGTCTCCTCATAGCTGATTTTAATTGAAACTATGTACTTTATGTTCATTCCTCATTTGTATGCTGTTGTTTTTGTTTTTCTTTTACTGGCAGATCTTGTCACTTTTGGAAGGAATGGTGAGAGTGTCTTGTGTCATGAACAGGCTGCTGATTAAACAAGGAGTTCTGGAAAGCCTATCTTATCTACTACGAAACTGTAAATCTAGTGTTGCTGACAAAGTGTTGGGTATACTGGAAGTTTTGCTTCAAGACCTTGATCTACCTGTGAGCAACTTTGCAGTGCTGTTTGTTTTTTTTAATGAATTTCTGTAGCCCCTTCTCTAAGATTCTAAAGGAAGATTGTGACTTCAGATAGAAAGAAAGCTTACATCAGTAAACATTGGTCATTCGGCTAAGGCAGTATATATTCTCATTGACATCATTTTGGCAATTTTTACCCCTGTGGCCTGGTGGGTTGTTTTTTGTTGTTTTTGAATTAATTTCTTGTCTCATAAAGTGTAGAGGAAAGCAAAAAGCTGTTGCACTTACTCGAAATGCCTAGTATGAGAAACAATCAAAGCTAAATGTGCTGAAAAGATGAAACGAGGACTGATTTGGAGGACTTGTAATGGTATGATGGTTATATAGATTTTGTTTTCACATTTTTACCATGTTCCATGGTTCTCCTAATACTTCCCAAGGGCATGACCGCTCCAAACAAGCAATACTGCTTAAGTTTACCTCCAAAGACCGAAGACCTATGTAAAAAGTCAAGTTTCTCTGCCCTTTTATTAGACTAGTAAAAAATTAATGATGGGAGAAGATAAGAATGAGATAAATGGAGGTATTTTTTTTTTTTTTGCTTCTTGATTAATGTGTGTTTATGCAAATTGAGTCAATTTATTTCAACCCATGGCACTTCATGACTGCAGCCATTTCTAAACTTTTCTATGTACTATCAATCATACATTGTATGACTCAACATTGTCACAACTTCAAATGCACATGCTACATTAGTAAGCTGGACCAGAAAATGATACTCAACATATTTTTTTTAATGCATAATTATATACGTGTACATCTATAATTTGTTGTTTTCGTTTTCTTTTTATTAGTCTTAATTGTATATGTATGTATAGACCAGATCAAAATTTTCCATGCTTTCAATGACATGTAAATTGTTAATTTCAGCAATTTTTTTTTCCTCAGCACCAGGCTCCAGATGTCATGTCAAATGCTAGAGAATCTCTTCAGTATCTGACCACTGTTACCTTGGATAGCAAAATGATAGAGAGAGCAAAAGCAGTGATGGAACTTGTTCCTAAATAAACAAAATTTAGTTTAAGCTGTTGTGATGATTAATAAAGTAGAAAGTTAATTCCTTTTTTTGTTTCTTTGCTTTTGTGTTTTTATATCGGGCCACATGAAAATACACATTTTCTATTATTTCAAACTGTTTCTAATGATGTAAAAAACATGTTTTTTTTTAATGTTTTATGATGATCTCTCTGGTGAAAAGTGTGTAGAAAATAAGGTGCTGCAAAATAAAATTCTAATGATTCACTAAGTAATAGTGTTTTTTATGTGTTCCTAACAGTCCTATGCTCGTTTGTTGTTGTTGTATAAAATATGGGCTCAATAGATCCCAGATGGACAAGTGTATGCTATGAGAATCACAAGTCAAGCAATATGTACTTGTATTTTAATGCTACCGGTCTGTAGATATTGCCACGGTGATATTCTATATTGTACGAACTCATTGCTTTTGCGTAGTTTTTAATAGGCATTTATTAATTTGAGATTTCAACTTCTCTCTTTATCATTTTCAATTGATTATTACATTGTTTGTACAGCTGAGCCTGACTAGATCAAAGACGACTGCTCACAAACGTGAATCAATTGAACACATCTGTTTTACCTATGTCAATTTGCTCTTGGTCTGCCATGAATTTATTTAATTATTTCTGAATTTGTTTCAAAATCATACAATGTAACCCATATGTAATTGTACCAAAATTTGTCTTTTACAGAAACAAAATAATTATTAGTATCATCAGTAGTTTCTGTCACCATCTAAGACCATCAAGGGAAACCCAAAGAAAGAATTGCTTTTGTGTTTTTATATCGGGCCACATGAAAATACACATTTTCTATTATTTCAAACTGTTTCTAATGATGTAAAATACATTTTTTTTTTTAATGTGTTATGATGATCTCTCTGGTGAAAAGTGTGTAGGAAATAAGGTGCTGCAAAATAAAATTCTAATGATTCACTAAGTAATAGTGTTTTTTATGTGTTCCTAACAGTCCTATGCTCGTTTGTTGTTGTTGTATAAAATATGGGCTCAATAGATCCCAGATGGACAAGTGTATGCTATGAGAATCACAAGTCAAGCAATATGTACTTGTATTTTAATGCTACCGGTCTGTAGATATTGCCACGGTGATATTCTATATTGTACGAACTCATTGCTTTTGCGTAGTTTTTAATAGGCATTTATTAATTTGAGATTTCAACTTCTCTCTTTATCATTTTCAATTGATTATTACATTGTTTGTACAGCTGAGCCTGACTAGATCAAAGACGACTGCTCACAAACGTGAATCAATTGAACACATCTGTTTTACCTATGTCAATTTGCTCTTGGTCTGCCATGAATTTATTTAATTATTTCTGAATTTGTTTCAAAATCATACAATGTAACCCATATGTAATTGTACCAAAATTTGTCTTTTACAGAAACAAAATAATTATTAGTATCATCAGTAGTTTCTGTCACCATCTAAGACCATCAAGGGAAACCCAAAGAAAGAGAGAAGAAAAGTACATGTACCGATACAACTTGATAAACTGAGAATAAAGAAAATTTACTGTGAGACAAGTGCACATTGTACTCGGAGATCCTGGGTAGACGTACCATTCCTCGGATTTTCTGTCCACCACTAACACTAGCAGGGGCCTTAGCCAACTAACAAAGTGACAAAAGAAAAAATATTTCTTTGACGATTCGCCACTTCTCTTAACCTGATGACATCCCCGTTCTACCCTTATTCGCGTGTACATGTGTACAGGTGTGTAAACAAATCCTATCTCTCCTGGGTAACTATAGAAACAATAAGTTAAGAGATAGAGGGAATAAAAAAGTGCAACCTTCTGTTATAAACAGATCCTAAAAAGGTCTCCTCTGTCTCAACAAGAGTAGGTTCTTGGACAGGTTGTTTCACGCTAGGGAAAGCAGGTTTTAATACAGAGTGGGTTATTAAGCAGCAAGTTCTTAGGCCAAGACCACTGCATCATGTTTGCTAACATTTCACTTTCCAAATCCCTAAAGACCCCTTTTTGTAAGTTTAACTCTGGAAACAGAATTTTGTTCATGATTACACAGTAAAGACTGGACAAAATTAAACAAACTATATGAACAAAATTGGGAATGGTCTTTAGCACATTTATAACTATTTAACCACAAAGCCTCTTATTTTGAAAATATAAATATGTACATGTAACTGCAACGGTTAAGTTCCTGTGACAACAAAAAAATCAAGTCAACCATGTAAGAGAGAAATTGAACATTAATTTATTCATCATATAGATCAAAATCAAGTCTGGATGAGTTATAAAACTGACCCTCAGACTGATATTTTCTACATAGCACACCAGGTCCAAATGTTCCATCATCAGACCATTTAGACATCTGAGATGTTGTGAAAGGCCCTTTGATTTTTGCCTCACCCGAGTCATTTTCTTTGTATTCCCACAAAACTTCTTCAATATTTGCAGTTGCTGATGATTTTCCATCTGGTGGTACTGCTGGTTCTTGAGGAAATAAAGAGAAAACATGAACACGAGAGATTTATCATTTTTCAGAAATCCATAAGGTGGAGTCCATTTTAGTTTTAAAACTGCATGCACATTTTTTTTTCCATTTAAATTCTTATGGTGGCAAATTGCAGGTTTTTCTATTAAAAATACAATGTAGGCTACTTGCAATAAAGAACATATTTTGTTGGAAATTACTACAATGCACTCACTTTTAAATTCTTCTCCTGCATCTCCTTGACTGCTCAAATCTTTTTCCATCTCCTCATTTCCTTTGTTGTCGTCTTTCCCTTCAAAGTCATCAGCAAACATGTCGAGCAGATCCCCGTCATTAGATTTCTCGGCAATCGTTAACCGAGAGTTCTGAGGGTGAGAGAGAAGTTCACAGGGAGATCAATAACTTTATGATTTAGTCTAGCAATGCTGTAACAGAGGAACTAGGCAATGATACATTAAAATAACAAGCACACTACAGCAAAACAGTAATAATGTTCAGTGTTCTAGAAATAGAATGATCTGCTGAAAATGAGCCAAAAGATTTTCAAAGCTTTGAAGAACTCATTATCTTTTACAAATGATGTTGCTCAAGTGCTTAAACTAGTAAAGTAGTTTAGTACAAAAAAAAAAAAACTTTTCCCATCACTATCACCCTGAATGTTTCAAAACTGTTTCAGATAGCAACAGAAAAGTTTTTTCAACGTTTGCAATAAAAGGTTACCATAACAAGTGGCTTCAGAAATATTATATTTTATTTGATTACAATAAGTATTGTTATAATTCAAAAAGCAAAAGGAAATAAAGAAACTAATCTGCAAATCTCCCTCAAAATGGAATGGTTTAAATTGAAAAGTAAAATATACATCCAAATCCAATTCTACAAGTTCAAGTTTGAATGTTTTTTAATTCTCAAGATCAAGCTCTGAGTACTGTTACAGCATGATTACATTCCTCATAAATTTTCATTTCATTCTCATAACAGTGCATACCTGATAATTTGACATTACAGGGACCAGAACTTTCAAGACGAATTAGAAGAAATCATTTTAAGAGAATACCAAAGCTGGAGTGGCTTGGTAGTGGGTCTAGATAAGGATCTACACAATGGAGTTCTTTGGAAATCATACACCGATTTTCTTTGCCTGCACAAAGTTCATTAAGTCTAATACAGTCACAACTGCTTTTTATTGTATGAACAATTAGTATTAATGTCATATTGCGTTGAAAACATGTCGAATTAAAAGAAATGAAGCACTAAATCGTCGAATGAAGCAAGGGCATATAGAGGCAATTTAAAGAGATTTATTCCGGACTGTTAAAGTATGTCCAATTAAGGAAAATTTCAAATTATCATATATCGAATTACGTGGAGTGCACTGTTATTTGTTTTTTGTAAAGCAACATAATAAATCAAGCTAACCTGTGATTTTTCTCTCATTTGCTTAAGAGTAAAGCTGATTCTTTCATAGGGCGTTTCATAAATGTCCATGATTCCTTGCTGTATAAGCATGTCACACAGTTCTGTCAGCTGCAGCATCTGCTTCTGTTCAGCTATGGCTTTGTTTATAGACTCTTGATCACAATTTTCTGTGGCCTCTGATCCAGCTGTCTTTTTCTTCTTTGCCTAAAATAAGAAAGGTATTAGAGAAGGAAATGGAGAAATACTCTGAAACAAAACATAGTTACAATTCGTATGAAAGAGACATTTTTGTTTCCAAAGTGTTAAGTTCTGTAAGTGAAACAAATAACAACTCAGGAATTAATTGCCCTACGCATAAAATAGCAAAGTTCATGTAAATTAACATGAAAGGTAATACAAATAATGAAAATCAACAAATTTCCTAGGTTTACCGTACTCCTTTAAGGAAAAAAAATTGCAAAAGATCAAAGCTCTTCAATGCTTAAAGTCCAACATACAAGATGAAGATATGAATAAAATTAATTAATTATCAATTAGAAAAAGAGTAATAAAAACTTTAATCCACAAATACAGTTGTAATTTTATTTTGTAGATCTAAAAGTCTTAAGTCTTACCTTCCATCTCTGTGAGGCTGATGGTATTTTTGACTTGTTCTTGCCAAGCCTTCTAATTGCCTTGGCGACTGTTTCTCCCTTTTCAAGGATGTCCAGAATGGATGAGTAAGCCTTCATGGCCTTTGTATTTTTCGTACTTTCATCTTCCTCGTCATCTGAGCTATCACTGCCCTGTGCACCAATGAAAGAGTGAAATGAAGATTTGTTATAAAAGGAATTGTCAGTAACATATACTTTTCCCTTTTTGATTTATTACAAATCAGTCCATATCAATACATAGTCAAACTCAAACTTAGTCCAGGCTTCTCTGCTCATATCTTTTCTTTTCAATTTATAATTGGTGTGATTGGACATGCAAAATTGTATGTCCGTATCAAAATAGAGTGTTCTTCACTGATTTCCTCTTATTTTTGGTACTGTAGATATTTTGTTTTAATTTGGCGGCCAGTAGCAATATGGTAATATTTAGCTTAATAAGACGGATCTGTAATCATTTGTAACAAGTTGGAGTCTCTGTCGTTCAGTCCAAAACACATGGATCACCTTGATTAAAAGCTTGTTTTTTTTTAACTTCAAATAAACCAAGCAAACTCTAAAACCAATTAATGTTCACTACAAAATATTAAGTTGTAGTTTCAGAAAACATGTAGTTCTAAGATTGAATTATGAATCAAGAAATAAATAGCAATTCCTGACTTATGAATTGTGGCCAAGTACACAGCTCTTACTTCCAAAGGGCGTTTTGTTCCACTGGCCTCAGGGTTCAAGTGCTTCACTTTCACCCAGTCAATGTTGTCAATCCAGTTGTCACGGATTTCCTGGTGATGTATCAGGGGTTTGAGTGGTTGTTTTATTTTCAATAAAAATAAGCCTTCACATTAAATAATTGTTGAACAATTGCTGTAAATTGAAATAACTGCTTATTTTTACTTTATATCCATAAATTGAATATAAAAGTCAGAACTGCACTACACGTACTTCTAGGAGGTTTTTTTACTCATTGAAGAGCAGCACCGAAAAGATTATGATAACTCTTGATAAGGGTGAGACATTTATGATCCTGTTTGCAGGTACAAATTTTAAATTTTAATGAACATTCCAACCCAATTTTTAAAGCAAACATGCTCTGTCATTCAGTCTCTCTGCAAAAATGGATATCATTTGTGCTTGGACAGTTGATCACAAACTACTGCTGCCCAACTCTGCCATGCCATCCTTTCTAAGTAAGCACAATGAACAGGGCAAACTGTAAATAAAATACATGTTTGTTTGTCTCATTTGTGTAAAAGATGGGTCTCGTGACTGGTATACTAGCCCTGGCATACCTCATGTTCAGGAGGGGTGGACTGGCTCAAGTGACAGATCGTTTGTCTCCTAATCGGTTTGAAACCCGGAATCGATCAAAATTTATTTATCTCATATTACCCCCTATTTGGTCATATCGGTATAATGTGACTGGCTGAGACGTGCACTGTTTCTGTGTGGCAGTCGTACAATTGTCATTTGTTAGTCTTAGGGCCCATCCACAATATAGCCTATATAGTGCTGATGTTGGATGTTAAGCAACCAACTCAACCTCATGTTCAGTCCGTCAGTAAGCTGGCCATTAATTAGAGGAAGATACCAATAAGATTGGTTCAGGCCCCACATACTAAGGTAGCTCAGTAGGTAAAGCCACAGACTGGAAATAGGGGCATTGTGTTCTATGTAGAAAGTAAAGTTGACAAACCAGTCTAACCTGAGTGTGATCAGTGTATCTAGATCGAGACTAGGTCAAAATATAACGAGCTAGACAGCAGAGGATAGGTTTCCCATTTTAATTTTTTTTTTTCAAAAACCTTTAAAAAAACAAAAAAAAATATGTTTCCCCGAATGTTATGTTGTTTTTTTTTTGGCACACTGAATTCGAAAATGCTATCCAATTTTTTTATAAAATTGAAATGTTACAGATTTTCATTTTCAGAATTCATTCTCCTGCTGAGATATTTATAGACCAGATGCAATACGCCCACACCCTTTTCAATTTCAGACGGCGTGGAGAGGTAAAAAATGCCGAATGCACTATCCTCACTCAATTTTTGTGCGTCTTTCAAAGATAGTGTCACTATAATAACCTCCACGCAGTTCTTTATTTATGCATCGGTAAAATTTCCTCGGGCACCACATACTTTGAGCCGCTTGACAGTTTTACTACATTACTGGTCTTACAGTTACATTGGACCAATTCCTCTTTCATCTAAATCCAAGTTAGAGAGCTTAGGCTTTTAATATCCATTCAAGACTGGCATGGGAGTTATTATAAAAGGACCAAGTTGCTCTGTACCAATTATAATTTGTTATCAAAACTACAACCAAAAATATAAAATTATACGTCATGGATCCAAAGACATTCAGTAATATATTTTTTTTAAAAGTGTTTACTATTTACAAAACACTTTTTCAAAATACTATTGACATTAAATTGTAAATAATAATCAACTGATAAGATAAAAAGCTCTAATACTGCCTTCTATGGCAAAAAAAAAAATTACATTCTGGGTAAGATGCATAAATATTCCTCTCCTGCGGTTTTGACATTACCTTACAAGTTTCATTGCTTCTTTTGTATATAGTAATTTTCATAAATTATTACTCTGTCTCCTGGTGAATATTTAAGTAGATAAAGATCTATTCATAAAAAGAGTATTTTTTTAAAAAGTGTTATGTCTGCATTTTGCACTGAAAAATTACTTAAGCACTTCTTATTCAAAAGCATTTCACTTTGTCACCTTTGTTTTGTCAAAGATATATGTGCCATCAGCATCAAAATGACCCTCCTCCATCTCTTCCCTCATGTTGAATGGCATAATTTGAATGTCTTCATCATAATCTATGGTTGCTTCTTCTTGACCTGTCAATAACCAGAAAAAGTATCACAGCTGAGACTAGAGAGATCAAAACAATTTAAAGACAAAAAACTTTCTTCTCTCACATTCAAATTGGTGCCTGAGACATGAGAGTCCATTCATTTCCTGAAGATTTTTTTTTATTTATGTAAATATGTTTAAATGCAGTTGGTAATAAATTGAAATAACTAAAAAAAATGAACATTAATGACTGTATTGTTTGACAGGAGCATGCATCTAAACTTCTCTAGCTCTACATATTTGTTTTCCTACTGCTTGTTGTTGAATAAAACAAATGTTTTAAATGAAAAAAATATGAATGAAATATTTTATGATGCAAAGAAGTTTTAAAAAATTATAATGACAATATTTTTCATTAGAATTTACAAGCAAAATCTGTATTTACAGTTTAAAATTAATATCTAGAATATCTTTTATCACATAATTTTCTAAATTTCACCTGAAACTTAAACTGCATGGCTCTATTTAAATCCAAGCAAATGATAAAGTCAAAAATAAAAAACATGGCGAATGAGGAACTTACGAATAAATATATGAGCCTATCCATTGACAAAATTTTAAAACAGTACCATCGTGATTGAATGCTGCTTACAGTTTACTTACATTGCAAAGTTCAATATGATCAGATATTGTTTTCAAAAAGCTATTAGTCAACAGCAAAGTAAGATCACTTAATTTGAATTGCATGATTCAATTGATAAAAAAAAAAAAATTTTTAATATAACGACATAAAAATACTTACCCTCAATATCATCATCTGCAAGCACATCATATTTTTTGCCATCTTCATCTTCCTCGTCACTGTCCAGAGAATGTTTTTCTTTGAATCTAGTTGCTTTATCGTCAGATTTCTCTTCTATGTCTGCCATTCTGCAATCAGATGTCTAGAAAATATAGGGAAAATAGGAAAAATAAGCTTTCCAGGGACATTTATTATCATGTATTTCATAAAATTTTTAGGCTAAGGCTGTGTGGTAGAGTAAACAAGAGCAAACAGAATGTTTCTTGTTCAAGTTCACAATCCTGCAAATAAACTGATTGGGTCGGTGCCCATATTCGTGTGATCGACTGAGACAGGTGTTTTTCTCCAGATCAGAGCAAAATCTTGTTGCTGCAGCATTAAAAGTCTAAGACGCTAGTTCCAGGACCTATCCTCCTTGCAAACCTAACAAAGTAAAATCTAGGAGATAAAATGCAGCTTCTCTCCTATAAAGAATAATAAAGACATTGATTAGACTACACTTAACTGGATGCTACATAGGAACATAATCATGTTATATAAATAAAGCTCAGTTTTAATGAGATTTCTTGTTTCTCTTTTATTACTTATTATAACAAAGGTTCTCCTTATTTCCAAAAATAAGACTCAAAGAGAACCATTTAAATTGTCGGTTTTGGTGTCAGAGGGTGCAAGATAGTTCCAATCACCAAAGCTTTTAGTGAGTGGTAAGCAGTGTTAGTTAGGTACCCGTTTGCCTCTTTATAAGTAGGCTAAAGAATAACACTTCTCCAATTACCAATGGCTGACATCATAAAGTGTAGAGTACAGAAAAAGAACGAAAATGACGAGCTCAGCGAGGTAAGGGGAGAGGTGGGTGGCAGCTGACTGACGATCGCCGAGCAAGATCAAAGAGAAAAGACTGCCAGTAATAACGTTGGATCAGGGTGGGGGGTTGACATAGATCAGAAAGAAGAGGTAAATGGAAATTTGTAGGTAGAAGCTAGGTGTGTCATTAGCTCAAAGCCATCTACATACAATCATATAAAAATGGTAATGTGGGTCTTTGCAGGCACTGCAAAGCAACACATGGCTTCAACAAACCTTGCATCCAACAAACTGTTGAATATTATAAACTAACTTAGAATTTCTTGAGTCTAAAGTGTACTGTATTGCTGACTGTTCTTGTAAACTTTTGGTGATCTTAGCTACTGAGGAAAACAGCAGCTTCAAAAGATCCCAGGCTGGTCCCCAATCAGGTCACACACAAAAAAAAGAGAGGGAGAGGGTGGGGGTACCCGATTCTATACTCAGTTACTATCCAAATGTTGCTATGTAGACTAGGCTCTATACAATTATAGGTCTAGAGTTTCTGTCCAAATATAATGGATTTACATTGTGTAGCAAAACAATGATCAGTTTACAATCGACGCTGTAATTAGTAATTGTCATTGGGTAGTCTTTCGATCTAGGAAACGTGTTTACAAAAGAGTTGTTGTTGTTGAGTTGGTTTAATGTCCAACACCAGCACAATATAGGCTATATTGTGGACGGGTCCCAAGACTGACGTCTGACAATTTTATGTGATGTTAAACACGAGACAGGGCGGGGATACCACGACTCCCGTCTCAGCCGATCACATTAAACTGACACCAACCTAAGCAGGAAAATCGCCAGGGCTCGAACCACGGACCATTAGCGTCGGAAGCCGATGTTCTACCCCAGGGCCATCGCGTCCCCCGAGAGAGAGAGAGAGAGAGAGAGAGAGAGAGAGAGAGATTTCTAGTCTTGGACTTATAATAATAGATTCTAGGTCTATATCTAGGTATAGAAATGTATCTACACACATAAATCTAAATTAAACGTTAAATATTATTTTTAACAATCAAGCCCAATTTCTTCTAGATCTCAGTAACTCACCGTGTTTTGTTCCAAAATCAAAATTGGAAAACGAAATCAGTTTATATTTTTTTCCCAGAGTAAAGTCCCCTGGAATATATTAGGGAAGAGGGGTACACTTACGTATACGTACAAATTAATTCGTATCGTACATACACATCATTCTAGCTACATAGTACTGTGTCGTTAAAAAAATGCGCCTATGTCTGTTTTACCGACTATCTTTCCATAGTTTTATAACTATCTCATTGTTCAATATCAACCTATTTACGAACATTTCCTCAGCACTTCCACAAAGACATAATGACACAGGTCTAGAAATAATTTTTAAACAAGCTTCGTGCATATGGAGACAGATGTCCAGAAAATAAACAAATTAATGATCAAATCAATCAACACGATCATTTCACACATCAGTCCGTGTCGTTACGTAGGTCTGGCAATTTTATGTTCGAGTGTTCCTCTTTGTGCATGAACAAGAAGACCAGTGTACTCTTTCTGTGGCCGGGCGATTCGGTGCCAACGCATCTACAAGTCGACGGGTTTGTTTAATAACAGTTAACACAGAGCGAAATATTTTTCGGTAATTTCTCACTTCAACTAAGCATAGTTCGAGCCGACTTAGCACAATATTATACTGGTATTCCTAGCTCTAAATAAGTTATATTAATGCAAAACCCGGTGGACCTATTCCCTGTTAACAGTATGGCCTAAATGTGCTCCATGAATGTGTGCTCGGACTAGCCTCTGTGTAATTAAGCTGGACCTTATGAATAATCTTTAAAGAGACACATTCCATAAAAGTATAACTAAAAACACATGATGCGTTACTACTTTTATTGGTCCTCATGCCACCCTTCATACACTAAACTCAGCATTCCACAATTGAACCCGTCTGTGTCTGCTCGATTAAGGAGGCTCTAAGCAAAAGACTCAACAATATGTCCGTCTATCTATATTCTTGCAATCAGCAGCATCACAGAAAGACAGAACAGCCTTACACAAACGCACCAGAACATTCAGTGTCGAAGTTAAGTGTCAGTGTAAAGTGACAGACCGAAACAGAGGTCCAGGTCTCCTTGCCTTGCCTCGTGTGTGGCAGCACATAAAATTGTCAGACGTCCGTCTTGGGGCCCGTCCACAATATAGCCTATATAGTGCTGCTGTTGGACGTTAAACCACCTCCACACTGGAATTGTAATCTAAACTTACTCTTGACTGAGTTGAGTGAATTTTGTCCGTCCGTCCGTCTCTCTGTCAGTCTGTCTCTCTCTCTGTCTGTCTCTCTGTCTGTCTGTCTGTCTGTCTGTCTGTCTGTCTGTCTGTCTGTCTGTCTGTCTGTCTGTCTCTCTCTCTCTCTCTCTCTCTCTCTCTCTCTCTCTCTCTCTCTCTCTCTCTCTCTCTCTCCTCTCTCTCTCTATCTCTGTCTCTCTCTCTTTCCTTCTCTCTCTCTTCTCTCTCTTCTCTCTTTCCTTCTCTCTTTCCTTCTCTCTCTCTCTCTCTCCTTCTCTCGCCTATATAGAGCGACATCTAATATTACACATAATAGTTTTCTGGGTGTATGGATTTCTATTGGCTACGAAGAAAGTGGTCTACAATAATTATGAAATGTGTTGCATTATTTACTTTGGGGATCTATAGTACTTATTGAAATACATGTATAACATTTATGGCCTTTCAAGGAAATGAAAACACAAAAAAAATTAACAAGAGTGAATGGGCATTGCAAAAACTCATTTATTTTCAACAAAATTATACACAAAAAAGGTAAACTATGACACTTGGAGCAGTTATTTACAGGCAAAACACAACATTTTAGCTTGAAAAATCGGTTTGTAACATTCCACTCACAGGTTTTATAGTTTCAATGGCGCAGGGCAGGGGACTGCAATGTTTTGCGGCCATCAAAAGAAAGACATGATTTTTCTTTCAACAATCAAACAAACAGAGATAAATGAAAGCTTCAAGATAACAGTCAACAAATTAAAAAAATGAAAATAAAAATAGAAGAACAAATTTATCACCTTTTTTGGTTTAACGTTAGAAAAATAAAAATTTGAGAAAGTTTTGTCATAAAGTTTGACTGGTGAATAGTTTTCCTTAAGCTGAAGTTCAGTCTAGGCTAAAATAGGATTTCATGAACACCATGTTACCGTTTCTTACACCAGTTACTAATAATCATATTATTTCAGAAGCAATCACAAACAACTGACTTCTAACCACATATATACTGGCAGTATGCAAAAAGCGCTAGATCCTATTGACAGCAAGTTTTTAATATTGTCAAAGCCTAGCCCATGTCATCTTACATTTGTTCCTTCTTACTTTTTACTCCTTTCCATTATTGCACTATCTGTTTCTCTTTTACATAAATAATGTCTCTCTGTCTTTCTCTTGCAATAATAATTATGGGTGTTAAATGCAATATAAATTAAAAATTTTAAACGTGTGTGAATCTTATAAAACTGCTTTCTGCAAGAATCAGAACTCAAAAGATGTAAAGTGATTATATACTGAAATAAGAATGAACCAATAAAACTGCTCGACTTTAATGACATGATGTAGTACATTGAAATCTAATTAAGATAAACCTCTTGGGGTCAGTCTTAAGTTTATTTTATCCCAAGTTTGTATGAAACAAAGACTTTAAAGGAACAGGAGCCTTGAAAATAGTTTAAATATAACCATAGTTTATCGTAAACACTATTTTGAGCAGATTCCACTGTAGAATGATGAACAAATCTTTCCTATCTAAATTGCCTAAAGGTTTTCTACTGTTTGCATGTCCAAGGTCCCTGGGGTACATGCACCCACTTCCCAATAGAGTTCTCCAGGCAGTGTTCGAAAAACGCAGTCTTTACACTCTGGTAGTCCTGAGCCATGGCCTTAATGTCAGCAGGGCTTTTATCACCAGGAACTAATTGGCTCAGCTTGGAAATATCCCGAAACCACTTGAGGTGCAGTCCCGCTTTGCACTGACGCGACACCAGATTCATGGACACTTGGAACGGGGACCTGTGGGACAGAGGAACGAGGAATAAGACAGAGAGTTCATTACTAATTGTTCGTCAAGACTATTGTCATCTGTATGTGATTTCACAATCATATCCGAGTAAAAGCGAAATCACATATTTTTAAAAGTTCAAATTTATTTAAAGGTTTGTTTTCACATGTTAGATTACACATAGAATCAATAGCTTCAGAGTGTTTTTGTGATAAATGGTTTTGTGTAATTGGTGACATGTGCTGGAAATAAAAATTCTCTTTGGTTCTGACCTATCCATATTCTCTGCTTAGACTCAGTGTGAGTCAAGTACTGCCAAGATTCGCTAAAGAAGCTATCGCAGGTTGAGAGACATATTATTGTAACTGTAATGAGGGTAGTTATAATATTTCACCTCTACACAAGTATACTATATTGCTGAGTTATGGTTAAACTATTTCACCAATCCACTTCAAACTTTGTCCCCATCTTTCTGTTGGCTTGGTCTGTATCATAACTGGGCTCCTTTGGTGAGAAAAGTGTTAACCTTTTCACATCGCATGATTTAAGGCCTATTACTTATGAGCTTTCTATTTTGGAGAATATTAAAAAATTTATAAAAGGTAAAAGCTTTGATTTTTATCATTTTGAAATGAGAGTGGTGCAGATCAATACAAAGAGGAGCTTCTACAAGGCACATCAATGCGCACAACATGGGAAGCTTAAACCAAAGTGTTGCAACAGTAAAGTAAACCCACGCAGGATTGCTGCGGCCGGCGATGCAGTCTGTGAGCTCTGCCTTGCTGTCGTGGCCGCTCCAATTCAGGCTGTACGGGGACACCAGGCTGGCGGGCTTGGCCGAGCCTCGGGCCTCAGGGCTCATACTGAAGCTCAGGGCGGGGTGGTTCACTCGGTAAGGGGCCGGGAAGGATGTGGCCAGCTCAGGGTACACACGACAGCACACGGCGCGACACAGATGGCCGTGGTCCCACGTTTTACAGTAGCCTGGTCAGTCAGAAACATTTGGTAATGTATTATAACAACAGAAACACTCAGTCATAAATTTTTTTTATTATTAAATATCACTGCTTTTTACAAAGATATAAAGACAAAAATTGAAAGACAATATTATTACCTTGATGGTTATATTGTAAGATGATTATGTCTTCAAGTCTGGTACAGGTTTGGAGGAGTTGTGGGATAATAATTTTTCTAAACTTTAATTAAATAGGGGATCACCAAGGGTGAACTGAAAATTAGAAAAATATAAGGTTAATGGGTGCAAATATCGTTGTAAAACAGTTTTTAAAATTTGAAAGATTTAATGCAGAAAAAAATATTAGATTTAATTTATACCATAGAGGTACATGTTAAAGTGGTATCTGTCATTGAGAGCCAAAGACAAATACAGTTGACTATAGAGCTAATAAATTTAAGAGAAAACATTGATTTTTTAATTGAACTGTACCTACAGTAAGTACATGCAATCAATTAAGGCCTCTGTGGCCCAGCTTTAATGTAGAGTAGAAAATCTAGATCTAAATTTGACATCAGATGATTTATCAGTGTCAACAATTGAATGCCTGTCAGTGCTACATGACAAAGCCTTGAGAATATCTTGAAAGTTAATTCCTCATTAGATACTCAAAAGAAACATAGTCTTAAGTATGTGTGTCATGTAAGCGATATAATACTTGGGCTTCATTCTGGTTCAAAGGATAGACATTAGGACCCCTTGTTTCCTCCTAAGCTGTTACTATTTTTAACAAACATTACTTTCGGTTTCATTTTCATCGTAGTTGTGGCTGACGCATGAACATTCTACTAATTACAAGAGAATAAAATAGCCGTGAGGATAAACGAAGCCAATATATTATCTCTAATATAGAAAATAGAAGGAATAATAAGATGATGAAAAAAGAATTACTCCTCAAACGTATAATACAATTTTCTAGGCTGCGTATCCCAGTTGCATAAAAAGCATTTAAAAAAAGGTTTAATGTGGAAAATTCTATGCATCACTAACTAGACTATAGCAATAACATGTAGTATATATATATTGTTTGTATGAAGTCTATTTTGTTGGACCACATCTGAACCAGTGGCTAGACACTGAAGCAATAAATTGTACTAATTTTAACTCGCTGTAATATGGCAAGGGCAGTCCGTTAATTTTCCGCAATATGGTGTAATAAATTATGCCCAAACCGTAATGTTGGCAGGTCTGCTCACCTTTTACATGCACAACATAATGTCTGTTATGCAATATGAGAGTTGTTTGTGGTCTAATATTAACTTGACATAGTGTCTGATAAACTACTTGGTGAGCTTGACGAGTTAAAGTTTGCTTGATTATTGATTAGAGTTGTACTGTAGACTTAAAATTCACTCATATTTTATATGAAGCAGTAAGGTTATTGGAGCATTGGATGATGTACTGATATGTATGCATTTAGGAATAATTAACACGTAACATGTCTTGAAACAAAATACAATAAAATTGTGAGATTTGGATGCCATTACTTTCCTCGTCACACTTTACTTTTATTTTTGCGTACGAGTATCAGCTACCTATCCCGAGGAGAGTTGACACAGGGGCCCAAATGTCAGGGATTGAATTCAGGACCATCTCAATGGTGGCCCAACGCCTTCACCATTGTGACAATGGCACCCCATATTAAAGACAAACTATCTTAATTTCCTGTTCCTTTGTATCAACACATAAACAAAAGCAGCAAAACCCACCTAAACAAATGTCTTTCAGATAAATTGGATCCATGAAGTGAGAGTAGACAGCTCCCTGCAGGCCGAGAATATTCCATCTGAGCAGTTTGTCTGAAGGGGACATCACCCAGACAGACTTGGCCAGCTTGACCTCCTCCTGAGTGCTGGCCGAGGGCACCTCGTCGCTCGGCTTAAACAATCCTGCCATGCACCAGAGGAAGCAATCAGTTTAGCCAGGTCATTTCAACAGCAAGAAAAAAAGTTTAGCCATAAGAAGTTTTTACATCAATGACTATAATTCTAGCGGGCAACAGAGAAAACAAAGAGAATAGCCAGATAATTGCATTTATGGTGATATTACTGAAATATGAGGCAGATAAGGTTTTCATATCAATAACTGTAAGTTGCTACTGTTATTGTACCGTCAGAAGCCTACATATGTTAAAAGTAAATTTGTGTTGATTCATTGAGGTCAGCATTGTATAAAAAGAGTTTAGCCAGACAATTTGATTTATGGCGATATTACAGAAATATGAGGCATACAATTTGATTTATGGCGATATTAAAGAAATACGAGGCAGATTAAATTATGTGTACCTCATTATAGATCTTACAAGTATTAATAACTATAAGTTTTGTAATTGTACCACACGAAGGCTTAATAACTATAAGTTTTGTAATTGTACCACCCGAAGGCTACAGTTGTTACAATAAATAAATTTGTATTGGTTCATTGAGGTCAAAATTGGAGAAATCAATCATCCAAGCTCAGACATATTTAATCAACCACAATCGATTGTCTTACTTTGCTCGTTGCTGCATCTCAGCAGACCGTGTGTGTCGGCTGTGAAGGTGGGGAAGTGAGCGCCTTTGGCAATGTCTGACAGCTCTTCTGGGCTGAAACTTGATGGCCTGAACAAAAATAAAATTAATTCACAAGATAATACATTAGCTTTTTACCATAATTATATATATATGATGGTTAAATCTGAATCTTTTTTAAACCTGATGATCTGAATATTTTCTTAATAAAATTTAGTCATCACATGATATTTGTTTTACCCTGCACGCTCAGGGTTTGAATGTTCAAAGCTTTGAGTTTTCCTGAGTCATGGAGTGCAAAAAGATGTCTTGGAGATAAATTGTTCATGATGGTTTTATATTATTTACTTCTGCCTCTCTTAAATAATCGAAAATGTTTTGCATAGTCTTAGTTTCTTAGTCTAATTGTTTTCTGAGGTTTTAAGCATAGATGGTCAAATTTTATTTCTAGCTGTTTGAATAAAAGATAGTGTTGACAATTACTAAGTTGAAACTTCCTACTAAATATATAAAGTAAAGATTCTTTCTTGGCATGTCCCTCATGGATAGAATTTGGTCGTGCACTATTACAAAAGAAAAAAGATAATAACTTTTGATAGTCTGAGGTAAAAACACTAAGATAATTTAACATGATATAAAAAAAACTTCTTACCAAACTGTCGATAATTCACAAAGTGTTACAAATTTTATTTGAGGTTTGATATAAAGTGTAGGGATAACTTTTAGTGGTTCACAAAATGTGCACATGAAAATTGAAATGTGATTTCTACTCGAATGAGACTGTTTTTTACAAACATCAGTGGGAGACCCCCTACCGAGTTTTTTTCTACTTTTACTTTAGGTCAAGACTCGAAGTGCTGACCAGGATTCCTGAAGCTTTTTTCAAAAATTGACTTCCCTCCTGTTAGACAAGCAACCACTTCGTGTCCGAGATATCTGAAAAGAGAAAATGTGTAAATGAGAACAAAATTGGACATCTGAAATCATGCATAGATCTTAAAAAATAATTTTTAAAAAAAAGAGTTTCTTGCTGTTTATGTTACACCATATTGATGTACCATACACAAAAACTATGTTTATCATTCTACTTTCATATAGACAAAATTCCAAAAGAACAAGGACATTCAAGATTTCCAAACAAAAAAATTTTTTTTTTATAATATAAATATATAACAGAAATGTCTTTCCAATTTCACGCTTTAAACTAGCCCAGTGGTATCCATTTAAGGACCCACTCGACGAACCCACTATTCTTCTTTTCAGCGGAAATGCTTTGTAGGAGGATACAGCTGTATTCAAATTTGAAACACTAAGTACATTATGCCTAAAACTTTTAAAATCATAGATCTGTTTCTGCACACAATGATTCTGTGTTTAGAGAGCCACTTGGATTTTCCCCAAACATACTGAGCACATCCTCTAGACAAAAGCAGTTAGTAAACTTCCGAATAAAGTTCTCCACATTCAAGCCATGCACTCAAAGGAGCATCTTTCATATTTCTCTGACGGATACCTCAGGACAACATTTATGAGCCGCTTTTGTCATGGGAAGAGTAGCTGAGGCTCTTAAGTCACAGCAAAAGTAAACCATGGAAAGGTAAGAAATAGAAACCTACCTACCTACCTAAGTCGCTTACCCAGAAAATTCAGGAGCACAACTCTTGGTACCCTAACACACTGTCAAAGAGCATGGGACCAACAACAACAATTGTAAAAAATACTGGATTTCCAAATAACACTGAACATCATAGAAATTTAACCACTCTGTACACTTATCTCTACATTTACATTCATTGAACATTCACGAAAAAATAATGACATTTAAGCAAACAGATACAAAATACAGGACATAGCAGCAGATTGAGGAAAAATGATAAAAGTTAAACAGAACAGAGAGTAGAAGAGCCTGACCCTGTCACCGTATAGGATCCCTCAGGGGAACCTAGGAGATGTTAAATCCAGTAAGAGACTGACCTCTTCAAAGCTCGCCTTGCTGTAGTTGCTGCCGAACTATCGACCACACAGCGCCCATCTGGAGTCAGATACTCGGCGCCTAGCGATGCATTTCCTGTCCCAAAAGCCACAATTTTTCCAGTTCCCTGGAATTCTGTAGGAAGAGATATTTGAAAAACCTTTACCTGTCATGAATCGTAAATATGGTTTTTAAATACTTTAATACCAGATAAAAAGCATAAAACAAAACTTTTTTTTAATGCTGCAACATCTTCATTTTACAATATATTGAATTACTTAAATAATTCTCCATTTTATGTAATAAAGATATAACTATGCCATACGTGTGTGGCATGGTTAATAGAATTCCTGCAAATAGGTATGAATCGCCCGTCAATACTCCAATTATGTGAATATCAGAAATGCCAACTGGTTATGACAAAAAATTCTTAGCTTGCTATTATATGCATTTACAGTCTATGTGACTCGATGCACAACTATTCTCATTTAAGGCATACAAAAAATCAAGGACAGTGAGTGTAATAGATAATGTATCAATGCATTAACATTGATCAAGAAAAGCTTTTCAATTCACTAATAAATAAAACTTCTCTGGTTCTAAAAGCAGAGGAATATTGTAGTATTTAGTTCCAGATTTTTTTCTCGCAAAGTTTATCCAGACATCAAAGAAAAAGTTCTAAAACTGTAGAGAATTTCTGTATTGATCCTAAAAATGAGCACCTCTTGCTTATATCCTCTTGATTATATGTGAGGGCTGTCTAGCAATCACCTTTCACTTTTGGCCCTTTATCCAAGAAGAATGTGAAATTTAAAACCTCCTAATTGAACAGCTGTTCAAGGGTCACAACCTGTGGGTTAAGGTTTGGTTTGGGTTGGTTGCTTAACCTCCTGTGTAAGCACTATACAGGCGATATTGTGGACGGATCCCAAGACTGACAATATTATGTGCTGCACCACAAAGACAGCAGGGATATCTGGACTCATGTCTTAGCTGGTCACAAAATCCTGTGGGCTAAGGTTAAAATGGCTGCACAGCAGAAACTAAATAACTTACCAACCTTGTACACTCTCGTTAGATAAGAAAATAGCCGCGATGTTGTGGTCGAAGGCTGCAACCTCTGGCGGCAGAGTCTGCAGGGTCCGATTCAGGGCAGCGTACGCCTCACGCTCTCTCAGCGATGCCAGGCGCGAGTCAGGCACTCGGGGAGGCTCGGTCCCAGCAGTGGGGTCCACCAACACATCGGCGGATTGGGTGGAAGCCTGAGCAAGGGAAGGAGTTGAGTTAAGTCCAACATCAGGACTATGTAAGCTATAGTGTGGACGGCTCCCAAGACTAACGTCTAAGAACTCTTTAATACTGCCACACAGAAACAGAGTGGAAATGCCAAAACTCCTGTCTCAGCCTTTTACTTTATACCAACATTATAGTATGGATTTGCTCTTATTTGTTAGAACATCTACTGAAACGTCAGTCTTACTTGTACAGGTATATACAAAATCACAATTTCTTCCTAGAAGCTGTTCTCTTTTGTTTCAGTTGCATGGAGCTGATTTAAATCTATATTTTTAAAGAATAAGTAATACATTTTAATTATTAACCAGCATATCTGCTTACCTAAAGATCCAGATGTTAACATTGATAATTGTATTGGGGATATGATTTAAATTCCTAAAATGACAGCCGCAACAGAATCAATGAAGAGGCAGTTTGTCAGATCATCAGAATGAAGCCAGATAAATGAGATATAATGTTTTTACCCTAATTTCATACTGCTCTTTTGTTTGGTTGGGGTTTTTTTTGTACACTTGTCCATATACGTTGTGACATCTCTATGGGCCTCAATGTTTTTAAAATAGTCAAAATGGGTGTTTGAGGAATACATAAAATAAAAAAAAACATATTCCTATTGTAAGTATAAAGACTGCTTAGGGTATTTTTCATATCCCCGACATATATGGACATATATGAGTAGGGTTAAAATGGGAAGAAACAAAACCTTGTTGCTACAAATTGTAAAATGCTAATTGCTTGTCTTACCCGACCCTCTAGAATCCTGATTGCTTCTGAGTGAGCAATGATCACAGCCTCCTCCCTGTCCGCCGAGCTGTGCTTGATCGGGTCGTGCTTGCTTAGGTGGATCGTGCAGGTGTGGACCCTTCAAATAAACATGGAACTAGATAACACACCAGTATATTCTAAGCATCTCTGATAGAACTTCCCCCAGGATTTTATCAAAGAACCTAAAGAGTAAATACATTTTTCCTAGAAGTTTACAAATCCTACCATTTTGTCTGCTTCCTTCAACAGATTGTTGTTCTAATAAAATAGATTCAATTCAAAAGAGACGTCTATCTTCACCAAATTATAAGATAGAAAAGATTTTTAAACCAAAAACACTTTTAGAAAAAGGCAAGTAATTTAGGAAAAGTAGATATATAGTTAAACTTTTTGCTGCAATTTCATTAAACCAATAATTATTTTCATCAGATAAATGACTTCAATGTGATTAATTTTTAGAATAGCCTAAATGTAATTGGGGAAGGAAAAGTTCAATTTATGGCAAATTAAAATCCCTTTCAGATAAAAAATCAAGCAAGCCTTGGAGTGAATGGTTTTCAGGCTTTTTAATTCAATATTTAATTTTTTTCCCTGCTTCTTGGTTATATTATTTATTTTACTTTCATCCCCTTTTTTACAAGAACTTCTTAATCTTTCATCCAGTGACATTAATAAACAACAACAAAGCTTAATTAACTTAATTACCAAAAATATGCAGAAAAAATGTTAAAAACTCTTTCTTTTTAAAACAATTTTACAATTTATCATTGATATTGAGAACATTGAGGGTAAAATATAAAATCGCCATAATTGATGTATTCATACAAACCCGTTGTGGTCCTTATTCATCATCTTCTCGTAACCAATGTTTTTTACAGCACAAATGTCAAGCAAATCTCGTACTTCAACATAGCGGTTATCATCAGCCTCGGGTGCAATCTCCACTAGCAAAAGGAAAGAGAAATGCAACTTAATAAAAACTTTTGATACATTTATGAACTTTTTAACGATTGAATTTTTTAACATGAAATGATGATGATTTTTCATTTTTAGGGATTGCAGGCATTGTGAGCATTGTTAGAATAATTTTTAGCAAGTATGTTATTAATATGAACATGCAATCTAAAAAATTTTGGGGGTCTACTTGATCTATTCTTGCAAAGCTTTTCTTAACTTATGAAATTGACTGAAAGTAATTCAGAACAACTGTTAGATTCTTGTCTTATCAGTCTTATACTAATCATCTAAAATAGTATGGCTCAGATAATAATTACAAATAAATGCCTTTCCATCTTGAAGATGGAAGCATTCATTATTTTAGTGGTTGAATATAATTGTCAGTTATTTTCAGTCATAGATCATGGGGTATGGGGCTCAATGCAAAGTGCTTATTCTACACTTTTACAAATGAAGAGCTGAATGGAAAACCAAGCAGCATTTCAAAAAAACGTGGATTGGATTTTTCACTTGAATTCCAAGGCAAAGATTTCATAAATTCAAATCAGTTTGATTTTTCAGCATTATTCAATGGGAAAACCATTTTTCTTTTAATAAAAGCCTATAAAGTATGTCATTTTGTTTCCCCGAATTTAATTCATAATTATTTTTACACATCAAGTCTAAAACATGAAATTGCCTGTTGTTTTTTTCTTCGTAACTTTCAAATACAAAATAAACCTTGCAAGCATTCTCAAAGAGTATGAAACCAACCTGGAACAAAGTCGTCCCAGCCGGCGAGGACCCTGATGCACAGCCGGCTCGCCTCGATCTTTGCCTTTTTCTTGGTGGAAGCAACACCCTGGGGGTACTGCTTGTCCTCAATGACAGCAGAGCAGCCAAAGCTGGCAAGGATAATAACAATAGGTCAGATACATACAAAAAACCCAAGTACGTTTGTTCCTTAAGAATTTATAGTAATTTTTGCTATTAGGTTGGAGATATACTTACATTGAGAAATAACATTCCTAGAACTTACTTCCCAAAAGTCTGGGGCTGGCCAGGTCTGAACTGTACTTCCTCGTCCTGAAACTTCAATGTTAGTTTCTTCTTCTGGCAATACTCGTGCAGGCACATGGCTGCATTCTTCTTCTTTGACATATAGTCGTCAATCATATAGTCTTCCAGTCAGACCCTCTTCTCGTTTTTATAGAACTGAAACTTCAGAAACATGACAATGATGCAGCCCCTAAACTCATCTTTCATTAGCAGGGATGGAAAGTAGCCAGTCAAAAATGGACTGAACTTTTTGCCAGTTTTACTTTTACACTTGCAGATCACCATATAGATATATACAGAAAATGGATTTGCTTTTTCAGTTCTGCTTACATATGTCACCCCATTTTCCTTTCCTAATAAGCTTTTCTTCTATAAAGGCTATTGAGTCTTGGAAGCTAACTGCATTGTTCATGGTGCACATAAAGAATTTTGAAACACCTTTTCTAATAAAGTGAATAAACAAGATGCATGTTTACAAAATAAAACCGTTAATGAATGTCTTTGATGAGCAAATTTTACTGAGACTTAATTAAAATTTGAAATAAACAGATGGTATAGTTCATTGGTCTAACTTATCTTTACATACTTTTTTTCTTCATGATAACACTTAGTGTTATAAACATAGCAACATAATACTGCTTGTAATGGCAGATCTGTAATGGTTACTACGTTGTAAGGAGGAAAACAATTTCCTTACACTTATGAAAAGAAGACAATTTTGCTTTACCGGGCCCTAGTCACACAGACATCAGGTCACACTTAATAATAATGATGGGGCAAGTAAAAATCACCATTTTCTGGAAGTAGTTTTATTTAAATTCCCACTCATGTATTATAGATATACAGTACTTGTAAAATTTGAAAGTTTTAAAATTTTCAGATCTTCATAAATCACATCTGGCTGACACCTACAGGCATATGAAGGAATATATATGTACTAGGACATGATATAACCAGGAATCCTTTTATAACACGGCTATTATTAATCTATACAGACCACCATAAAGATATATGTCTAACAGAGAATGGATTTGTTCTTATTTGTTAAGAACTGTACTGAAATGTTAGTCTTACTTTCTCTGGAGGCTTGGGCGGCATCTCTGAATCGTCCGGACGGCTGTTCAGGCCTGGGATGAACTTCTGCTTGGGAAGCATCGTGTACGAATTCCGACACTCCAGACAATACCACAATTACCAGACTGTCTCCAAAGGTGTTACAAAGTAATTGAATCCTGTATTTAAGATCTAGCCTTCAACGTACCTGTGAATTATTACCAGAAATTCTATTAACAATAAAGGTTTGTTTCTATCAAGTTATAATAATCTTTAATAACATATCGAATGTTTAATAGTTATTGTAATGATGTAAAATGTGTTCCTGATCAAGACAAAATTTGTGAGTAATTATTTCATTATTTATTAAAAATAATTATACAGATGAGTATAAATGCAAAAACCTTCGCAAACTTGATGTATATCATATGGGCAATTTAACACATATCAAAACATGCTCATGTTAGGGGAGATATCTATTATCTAATGAAGTGTTTAAAACTGAATATCAATCACCCTGTGCACAAAAACTCAACTACAATTTTTATAAATGTATAATTGCATCAATCACTCTCCTCATACAGAACAATTAACATTAAGGCATTATAACCAAGCAAAATTCTGCAAAACTTTGAAAGCAAAACAATGTTCAAAAAATAACATAAAAAATAGATAAACGGTTTAACAAATGAAGTAGATGGTGGAACAGAATATATTCCTCATGGGAGCACAACGTTTTACCCGGTTCCAAAGAAAGTTTAAAAAAATATGATGCTGGCTTTTATTTATTAAACAAGATCTAACTCTCTCTAGTCTACAGGTACACATGTACTTCTAAACTAGTCTGAAATATATCGAACTCCATCTGCATTATCTAGCTTCTACTAAAAACAAGTTAAGTTTCAGTTATTTTATCTCCTAATTAGAACAAACCTATATAATATAAAGTTTCAGTAACCTTGTCTCCAATTCATTACAAATATAGTTTACGTTTAGTTATTTTTAGGATTATCGTCTAAACCTAATATTGTTCGAAGCTCGAATTTAGTACTTTAGATATCGCAATGAAAACTAAACGAAGCAAACCATTATGCCCCACCTCGCCAAAGTGATCTATATAGAGGATGAAAACAAGAGTTACGTAAAGTTTCACTCAAAAGGCATTCATGGTAATCATGTTTCGGAGAAATCCTGTTTCACTTTCGTTCCAACAGCCACTTCCGTGTTTCTGTTTCGATTCACATCGGAGCTATTCGATTGAAGTACACCTATCATAAATATTACGGAAACATAGTGACAAGCCAGTCGTTTTTTTTTTTTTTTCAATGAAAGTTACACCCCCCCCCCCCCCACCCACC
>RQTK01000534.1:191772-215112 GCA_003991915.1 Elysia chlorotica
CCCCCCCCCCCCCCCCCCCGGACAGTACCCAGTACACACAAATTTACAAGGAGTTAGGACGGGTGCCCCAGAGAAACACTGACCTAGTTACTGTATCACTTCATGATTCATTCATTATTCTCCAAAGATCAAGAAAAAAAAAACCCCAACCATAAGCAAGGTTATAAAAATAGGATACCTATATTTATCGACTGGTTCAAGTAGGTGTAAAATTGGTTTTATCGACTATGCGTGTAAGCTTGGGTGCAAAGAAATAAGCAGACAAAGTCAGAGACATGTAGAGATAAAGAGGGAAGGAGAGAGATGGAGAGCTAGGAGAGAGAGAGAGAGAGAGAAGAGAGAGAGAGAGAGAGAGAGAGAGAGAGAGAGAGGGGGGGGGGCACTTGATTAATAACAAAATGCCCAAGTCGGTGGGATAAATAAACATTGTTTAATGTGCATAATGTATAAATTTGGACGATAGTATCGGTGCCTCCTGCACTCCTTTTTGAACTTACTATTCTTTTGGTTAAATGATCTATTGAAAATAAACACGTTGTCAGAATCACTACACACTGTGACGTGAGCTTCCACTTACTGACCAAAACAACAACAGCATGTCTTTTAGTGTGTATTTGTGAGACTGAGAACGATAAGAAAACAAAAGAGAGAGAGAGAGAGAGAGAGAGAGAGAGAGAGAGAGAGAGAGAGAAAATTGAGTGAGTTTGACTCTTAATATCCAAGGTTATATCGTGGGCGGATCTCAATACTAAAGTCTGACAAATTTACGTACTGCCACACAGAAACGGAACTGGGATACGGGAACTAATGTTTCAACCAGGCATATATATTTACCTGACAGTTCGGGGAGGGACCAGACAAGTAATTGATTTATTTGTGGATTCAACCCGGGGACCTCCTGAACAAAAGATCAGTGATCTACAACGCCAGCACGCTCCTTGGCCGAGATATTCTTATTACTACACGCAGTAACAAATTTCGATGATAATCCGGCACACAACTATGAAACACATTTGGAGTTGTAAGAACAACGTCACGACCACTTCTGATTCGCCGTAAGCCTTCTAAATTACAAATCTTACGACGAGTCGTAAGCTTAGCACAACGTTGTGCTTACAGCCCTAGGTCTACAATGTGTGTGCTAAATATGCTTGAGTGAAATGAGTCGCGAGTTGACTCACATAATTCGCCAACCCATCTCTACACGTTAGAGGAGTGAACACGACTCTGTACCGGTACTGATAATTATTTCGATCTCAAGTCTGAGGCTATACTACTAATACTAGGCCACCGACAGCACACACTTCCAAAAATAGCAGGCAAAGTCACCGAAGTAGACAAACATTTGTACTTAGAATGTAAGTGAATTATACCATTAAAATAGTAAGAGCAGTTGGATCATTTGTCATCGGTGCAGTGTAGGCTGAGCAAAAAATAATCTCTGAGTATCCATTTATCGTAATGTCTTATTAGAGATAGATCACTGTTACCCGTATAACGCTAAAATAAGTTCACTACGATCATAATTCATATCGGTGACTTGGTCTGTTCCAAAGGAGGCCTCGACACACACATTGACCTAAAAAATATAGACTGGCTAATACCGAGGCTTCCAAAAAATAGCAAAGCCACCAAAGTAGACAAACATTGGCAATTAGAGTCTAATTAAATCATAATATTATCATTAAAAAAGTAAAAACAGAACATTTCTCATAATTGCAGTGTAGGATGAGCAATTATCACTCTCTTAGTATCAACGTGAACTAACTCTCGTAATGATTTATGAGAGATAGACCAATCCCTTATAATATATAACGCTAAAAATTGTTCCCTCCGATCATTTCGGTGACTTGACCTGTTCTTCCGGAGGCCTCGGCTAATGCCTTTGCCGTGGTAACAGTGTCTGGCCGCACACCTTTAGAAAGGAAAGTGAACATATTTTTTATTCAAACAATGAAAAAGTTATTTGGAAATGCGCATCATGCTCGTAAAGAGTCCTAAACCATTTGAAATATTGAACAAGTTAAACGAGTAACCATTCCATATTAACAAAAGAGTTAATTAAAAAACGCACAAGAAACCAGCTAAAAAAAACAACAACCCAGAAACGGAAACGGAAACGACTGGAAAATGTCAACTCTTTCTAACGCGACTAACTCAAAAATTTAGACACAAAAGCTGCACTGTTTGTTTATTGCGATTTAGAACAAATTCCATCATTGGCGATATGTCGAGAGAAACGATATTTACGGATACCCCCCCCCCCCCCAAACTTGTATTAACATTAAGGTCACGGCTCGGTGAAACAAAGATGGCGTTAATGTGCTTTAATCGATACAAACCAACAGCTTCACAAATTAAAAGGCGGAAATCACCGAAATAGACACACAAGTGCACCATGATTAAAAAATAGAAAAAGTAGCTCATTCTTTATCATTGCACATCTTCACATCGTACTGAACATCCTTCATTTAAAAAAAACAACAACAAATAGATGTAGTACCAAACATTTTAATAATGAAAAAAAAATACCACAAAAAGGAAAAAAAGTGTGTTTTGGTTGTTTTCTCTACGCCCAACAAATTTGGTAAACTACATAGCGGACGAGTAGGGCCTACCAAAATTCACATCTGACAATTTAAAGTGGCGCCACACAGAGACAAAGAGCTGGGATACCAGGACATTAGTCGCAGCCAATCACAGAAACACTATACTGGCCCCGACCCAACCAGTAGAGGACGGAATCGGACAAATACATGCCTGACACTGTGACAGTGGGGTCGAACCTGGGACCTCCCAACAAGAAGCCCAGCGCTCAAACCAACTTGCCCAAAGTAAAGCCAGTGCACACTGTTGACGTGCTGGCTGGGTGGAGGTTGAAAACAATACTCTCCAAGCATTTTTTTTCTAATTTTGTTAAACACTTTTTTTAGAAATAGTATTTAGTACTGTGTTACTGATGTTATGCAAAAATGTTTTCTCCTGTTAAATTTGGTGACTTTGCCTTCTATTTTTGGAAACCTGGGCTTCATTTAACATTTGCCTCCTCTCGTTATGTGTATCCTTATGTTCCACGCTTGGGTCTATGGCTCCAGTAAGAGGGAAAGGACAAGACTCCTTGGCCACTTGTGGATCAGAATCAACTCTGAGTGCTGATTGGATGTCAATGTGGATCAGAATAAACTCGAGTGCTGATTGGATGTCAATGCGGATCAGAATTGAGTGCTGATTGGATATCATTTTATCAATGTGGATCAGAATCAACTCAGTGAGTGCTGATTGGATGTCAATGTGGATCAGAATCAACTCTGTGGATGCTGATTGGATGTCAATGTGGATCAGACTCTATGAGCGCTGATTGGATGTCAATGTGGATCAGAATCAACTCTGAGTGCTGATTGGATGTCAATGTGGATCAGAATAAACTCTGTGAGTGCTGATTGGATGTCAATGTGGATCAGAGTTAACTTTATGAGCGCTGATTGGATGTCAATGATGATCAGAATCAACTCTCTGAGTGCTGATTGAATGTCAAAGTGGATCAGAATCAACTCTATGAGTGCTGATTGGATGTCAATGTGGATCAGAATCAACTCTATGAGTGCTGATTGGATGTCAATGTGGATCAGAATCAACTCTGTGAGTGTTTGGATGTCAATACAAGCCACTTGATGATCAGAATCAACTCAAAAAGATTACACAAAACATTATTTAAATCAGTTTCAAAATGTCACCACATATAAAGAGCTTTTCACCACAACAAATCAGCTTCTTGGCATAAGCCAGTTAAGATAGATAGGACTAAGATTCTGTCTCTATGCTGATGATACTCAGTTATATGAAGCATGCAAAATTGAAGATTGAAGTCTTTAGTAACTTCAACATTTGATTGTGTTCATATATAATGTAAAAATTTGGATGACTAGCATTGGATGATAAATGATAACAAACATGAAATTATATTGATTGGAAATAACGTTGGGAATATGCTTTGAACAACTATCAACATCAATGGCCATATGATAAATAGGAACAAGAGAGCAAAAAAAATCTAGATGTTCTTTTTAATACAATATGTCATTAATATTGTCAATATGTTTATGACCTTATTAAAAAGTTATATTTTCAATTTAAGAACATTGCAAGCATATGAACCTGTTTAAGTGAGAATGTGACAAAGACCCTTGCTACATCTTTGCTACTATCTAAAATTGATTACTGTAAGGTTTTACTGGCACCTCTCCCCAACGACACTATTAATTGCTTTCAAGATTGCACAGCAAGGTTTGTTATGATAATATAAAAAATAATGTGAGCACATTAGCCCTATTCTTCACCATTATATTGGCTAACTATGTGCATAATTTGCTATAAGTGCCTCAATCAGATGGCACCTACAAATCTTTCTGATCGTCTAAAGATGTATGTACCTGCTAGGCAGCTTAGATCTTCAGCTGATCAAACCATCCTTGTTGTATTAAATAGAAATAACAAATTAACAGGTCAGCGATCTTTTTATTATCTCGGTCCCAAAGTGTGAAACAACCTTCCGCAAAACATAAGGAAGGCACCCTCCATGGAAATGTTTTAACGCATGCAAAAGTTCTACCTTTTTGATGATTGAAATTGAACCTGTGAATGTTGTAAATATCTCTAACAGATTTTTGTGACTTTTGAATGTAATATTGTATTGCATCAACATTATAATTATGTTATGTTTCTTTTGTAATTGTAATAACGGAAATCGTTAAGCGCATTGAGCATGATCGTCCACAAAAGTGCGCTATATAAATGCAATATATTAATATATTATTATTATTATTAACTCTGTGAGTGATAATTGGATGTTCATACAGGCCTTGTTGCCCACACGACGATAACGGGTGATGTAATCATGTTTCTTTGGCACAGGGTTTTCTGGTCGCTCTTTGGCTACGTTAGTCTAGAATAACCTACAACTGGACACCAGCCCAATGCTTTTCCCTTTGGTCTTCGTTTTTGTATGCCCTGTTATTGTAAGGCATCTAGTCTAATATTCACCAATCATGACATACACGAACAATCAAAGCTATGCTAGTAGCGTGCATAAGATTGTTTCCCTGCACTGGACATCTAAGCCTAATCCTCCACAATCGCCCGGTAGCGTTTGTCCAGGTCTAAGTCTGGATCAAACGGCGCACGATTGCGCCACTCGGGAGGTAGCACGCTCTCTTCCTCCACCGTCTCTGACCTCCAGCCGCCGAACGCCTGATCATCTCTGTCGGCCTGCACGGACCAGGACCGCTTGCTACAGTACTGCTTCTTCAGCACGGCTCCACAGGCAGGGTGCACAGCACATGCGTTGGACGATGGCCTGCGATGAGTCTGAGACTGAGAGTGCCAGCGAGAGCCACTTGAACCTCCAGCATTGTACCCGTTGGAGCACGACAAGGGCTGGTCACAGAGAGAGACTCGCCCATACCGGAACTGGCAGGGGTTGGGGGGCGAGTAGCTGGGGCATGTACCAGTACAAACTATGGGCGGGCTGGGGCACCGGTAGTAGATGATGCGGATCCCCGGAGATGGCGGCTCTTCGTCCGGCAAGATGCAGGTCTGGACGGCTTTGTCCACGGGTGCCCCGGTACTCTGCTCTGCTGGCTTTTCAGGTAAAGGTTCAGTTTGGCACGCCACTTCCACAAGGTCCCTCGTGTCCGTTTGAGGAGGTTCAGTTTGACATGCCGTTTCTATGAGGTTTGCTACAACTGTTTGAAGAGGTTCAGTTTGACATGATGATTCAACGAGATCTGGCTTCTTCTCACTGTCTGTCTGGGACGATTTGTTTATTTTGTCATTGAAAACCGGCGAAGGCAGCTTGCTTTCGGCTTGTTGCAACGTAGATGTGCTTTTCTTAATGACCCACTTTTCGGAAAGAGATTTGACCAAGACTGGGACGTTGGATTTAATGTTGATCATCTGTGATGGTCTCTGCAGTGACGAGGATTGCTTGGTAGGGTCGTTGGTTACCACCTGGACCACTGAGTGATAAAACACATTTAACCCCTGCTTACTTTGGGTGTGGAAGGAAATTGTATTCATCAACTAATTTCAAGATGCATTAAAAAGCAGCGTTTGTTTACAATGAATCCTAACAGAGGTGAAAACAAGCATAAATAACGCTAGCTCAATCAGAATACTTAGTGAGACACAAAAGGTTCATATAGTCGGATTTAATCGGGCACATAGTTAAAGCAAATCCTTAGATGTCAGTAGTATCCTCCAAACCTATGCGTTTTCTTAATAACTGTCCCTATTTTGTTATGGAAAGTTACAGAGTACTAGAGCTCTGTGCAGATTGATACTTTGTGCTCTTGTTGTGAAAAAAAGAATAATAAGAAATTAATAAACTAAATTGAACTTAAGATTACCAATTATAACTTATTTAGTCCAGTGCGAAGGAGTTTTAAAATTAAAGCACCACCAACAACATCTCGACAAAAATATGACAGAACATACCGATTCGATAAATGGGGGAAATGTATAACATGTCCAAACATTAATTTCAATCCAGTACAACCAGACTGATAAATGTAGAGGATTTTTATCTTTTTTAATTGTATCAATCCCAGCAGTCAGGAAAGGGCCCACAACCTATCGCAATTCACATGCACCGTTGCAAGGAGTTTTCCAGCGTTGCTAGCTTTAGAATTAATAAAAGATGATAGGCCTACTGTTCGACACGCACAGCCGTCAAGCCCGTCCCATCAAGGATTCCTCGGGAAGCCTAGCGGACTTTAGACTAACCACATTTTGAATTACAAAACACTCTCTCCCCAAACTCATGGTTAGGACTCATCGCCTTCACAGAGCCATTCTATAATAAAAAGACTTTTTTATTTGTTGCTTTTATCACATGTATTAAGACTACTGATTACATTTCCATTCACCAGGCCAATGTCAAGTGCTTGTCTACAAGCTAACCGTGTAAAGGAAAGCAAACAGTGTACCGGTGTAACCAGTGTACCTTCATCCGAGTTGCCATTGACGAAGAAAGTGTCAGCTTTGTCTGAATCAGCCATCGGCAATATGTGTTCCTGCTACGCTTCGCAATGAGAGATTTAAAAAACATGAATAAAGAAAAATTGTTGTTATCAACTTTTCTTACATACAATCGAAATACATGTAAATAGCTTTACATTATTGAAAACATAGTGATTAGAATTAACAGAATTTTGTGGAAATTCTTTACCTCGCTGTACAACTACATGTATTAGTGAATCGAAAAATAGTTTTTGATGTGTAAAGTTTGCATCTCTAATCATAAGATGTAGCCCCGGCTGCCCAAGCCAATGTATGTCACTCCCTTTGATTTGAGTCATCTTTCCATTACAGTAACAAATACCAAATCATCGTCAGGGGAAGGACTGGTGAGCAGGCAGTTGGGCGGAAGAATCGGATATTGGTGCGCATACAGGTACGGGAAGAGGCTTGCAAGAAGTAGAGGTCAATCTGACTATACACTTGGGTGACACCCAATTTTTTCCTCCAGACATGTGTTAGTTTTAGCATAACGTTTCGAGCTGAATAATGTATCCCTGCACAGTCTATGTGTGGCAGCAAGAAAAATTGTCAGTTGTTAGTGTTAGGGCCTGTCTACAATAAAGATCGACTTCTCTCTCCAACACTTCACTAGTCACTATTCCATACAGCCAAGCACTATTCCGAAAGATTTATTGTTTGAGTTTCACTGATCCATTTTCCTTTTGGTGTTTCTCTAATTCACAAATCTATTCGGTGCCTCATTTACTATTATCTATTTTACTCCTAGTGCATCCCTCATTCACAGATCCATTTTGTGCTCACCAGTCGGGCCCTGTATCCTCTCTGATGTGGTGATCGAGCATGGGTTCAGTCCATAGCAGCCCCAACCCACTGCTAATGTGTTTTTTGTCTAGTCAGTATTAGGTTGGCAGGTTATGAGAGAGAGCGAACCAAAGGTATCCGCCTCATGGCATAACCTTGAGGTAGGTAGGGACATAGCCTCTCGCAACACTTCTCACCTCCTATAATACTAGTCAGCGAGTAAAATACCAAACTTGGGATTGATTTTTAGGGGAGGAGATGCGAGAATCTCAGTCAGTAGAGTGAAGCAGCTTTTTTCGATTCCCTAATCAAAACGTCTTTGTCAGTCACTATCTATGGTTGCAAAGTGACCAGTCAAATCTGGGTATTTTCAATTCATGTCTCTTCGCGGTATACTACTTGAGGATCTAAGGTGCCTTGAACTAAGAGAGTTTCACCTTCTTTGACCAAATAACTTGGTATTTTCATGTATTTACATCAAGGAAAGATAGGGAAACTTTATCCTTGCAGTTGTACACATTTTTTTCAGTGGTCTAATTATACAATTATATTTTCTGTTTTATCCCTGGGTGAGTGAGTTTGTTTTACGGCACGTCAGCACGGTAACGGCTATGTTGTGCCCATGATGTCCGAAGACAGTTATTGCATTATAGGAAGTGGAAGTTCTATGGCATACCAAACATTTATGTTTCACCAGGATCTTTTTTTTTCCTTCTATTTCTAAAGGTGTAGGCTACATTTTTAACATGATATATCAGATATTATGCTCTAGTGTTGAAATCAAACCCATGACTCTTGATCACTATGGAAAATATTCTTTTTGCCCCATAGATGGGTACTTGACCATTTTTCTATTTAAAATGCATTGGCTTTTATGATTCTAGCTAGTCTTTACAAATTATTATAAAACATACTTAAATAATACTTTTATCAAACCTTAACTGTAAATGTACTGTATTATATAAGAGGACATGATACTATAGTCTATTGCCTTTGTTGCAGTAGAGCTTGCAAGACACACCAGGCCAAATCTTAGCTAATAGGCCAAACCTAAATAAATTTGCGCGCCCAATCTCTCAGTTTAGTTCTGTGAGGGTGGAGGTGTGAGAAAAGATGTCAAAGTTTTGTCCCACACAGACGTTCTATTTTACCTTTGTCTGGGAGAGGGTTGACAAGGATATTAAACATGTTTTTGTGTATGCATGAAGAGTGGTCTATACCAGTGTCAAACATCACTGAAGTTGTATGGGTAATGCTTGTACCTCCTGCCCCTTACTTCTCATGATTCTAGCTTGCACCTCCTCTCTTATAACTATGGGCTGTACCACTCATCTCTTGCCAAATAAAGCTTGGTGAGAAAACCTCGATAACGAAATAAACTTATCTCTGTTAGATACGCTTTTGGTGGCAGTCTCATTATATATATAAATTCACCCCCCTCCCCCCCTTTTCCCGTCAGGTACAACTGGAGTCTGGGCTTCACTCGCAAGAACAGTTTTGATTCACTTATAAATCTCTCCAACAGTGAAATTCAGATGGGACTAGATCTCTTTGTAATTTCCAAGAGTCTTAAGTACTTAGTCTTTGGTAGGATTTTGCCTGTCTATGCCAGATTGGCTGACAGCTGGAATGTAACACTGTAAGGGGATGTATACATGAAAAGGTGGGCAGCAGGGTAGGTTTAAAATATAAAGATCAGTCACATAAAAGAGAAATTTGGAAAGACTTCCAAATAGGTAGCCTACGTATTTTACCCATGCAAGAGGATTTTATTTTCTGGTAACGAAATGAAGAGCTTAAAGTTAAAAGCGCCATTAGAACACAAACCTAGATCTAAGTACGCATCCGAATGTCTTAAAACCCTGGTGGAAATCTGCACTAATCTTACTCACAGAGATGGTGGGTCCAAGACTGAATGTACTGGCCAAATTAAGTTTGAGCCTAGGACTAAGAATGATAGCCCTATTTTTTTTATTTTTTTTTTCAGAAATATATAAAAAAATATTTAAAATTTCTTCGGAAATGTAGAAATCTAGATCTTGATTAAATCTTAAGAATAATTGCCCAAATGGGGGGAGTGGCAGGGAAAGAAACTACTCTATATCTAGATCTTGGTCGAGATTCAAGATTGTATCCCTTCTGAAGATCTAAGACTAGATCTAGTTCTAGATAAGACCTAAATTAGAAACAGAAACTAAAGATGCTGAGGATTGAAAATTGAGAATTGAGAACGTATTTGGGGAGAGTGGGCTCCCCTAAAAGTGGAGGTAGAATTTTGGTGGGAGAGTGATCTCCTCTAAAAGTGGTGAACAGTATGTTCAAGTTTTAAATTACTTTTTTCGTTGTTGAGTCGCAGTGAAGTATACTGGACTAATACATGCACTCTTCTAGTATCGTTGCTCGTAGGCTCTTTTATTACTGTTCTCTTAAATACGCTATCCGTCTAAGTGCCCTTTGTTATTGTCTCCTGTATGCCATGTTCTTAGTCAGAGAGGACTATTATTATAATGATTACCTTAGGTACATGCATCCTCAAAATCCTTAGATATTGTGATGATGATGATGATGATGATGATGATGATGATGATGATGATGATGATGATGATGATGATGATGATGATGATGATGATGATGATGATGATGGTGGTGGTGGTGGTGATGGTGGTGGTGGTGGTGGTGGTGGTGGTGGTGGTGATGGTGGTGGTGGTGGTGGTGGTGGTGGTGGTGATGGTGGTAGTGATGGTGTTGGTGGGGATGGTGATAATGAATTATGAACAAATTAACAACAGTATTTAAAGCAGAACCATTTGTTACAACATTTGGAGAAACAATCATAAAAAGCAGTATGGTAAACTTTTAGACATATTTTGTTTATTAAGTAAGCACCGATTCTTTACATGGAAATTCATTTACCTTTTATACTGTATGGAATGTAAGGTATATGGGAATTAATATGAGAAGAGGATAGACAGACAGACAGACAGACAGAGACAATAGACAGGGGATAATAACTATGATAGACAGAAATGTTTGCCTTATACAAATCTTACTCATGATTATATGAACAATGCACATAATATTTCCAGAATTTCCTAAAAGACACTTTGTTAATAGACTGAACTAACGAATGCAAAGAATTGAGAGGAGCGGGGAAATGTTTTACCAATAGGTGTGCATTAAAATGGGCAAAATACTTTTAATGCTTACGATATTTGCAGAACCCTTCAACAAATATTTGTTTTTTTCGCACTGTATTGCAGTAAGACTGAGAGTCAAATAGTCAAGAAATTATTTAACACTTTCGCATCGGGCTGCGCATCTATTAATTTGAATCAAATGAAATATTGGGTCTTTTGTGAATTTTCGAAAATACCCCAAATTAGCGCACCCATCAGGTTATATTCTCTATGTATCACTCTGTCCCGTATGTGCTAAAAATAAGAAATCACTTTTACCATTGGTGCGTCTTTTCACTGCGTTCAATTCGGGGACTTGGCCTGTACTTAAGGAGCCCTTGGCACTCATGAGCCAAAATTAAACTATTATCACTTAACTTTAAAGCACGTTAAGTAATGTTTACATTGCCGCTGTGTATGCTGAATGGTCTAAAAGGGCAACAAAAATATCTAAAAACCTTCGGAGAACTAAAAAATGTTTGCATAAATGTATTCATTCCGTTGAAATTGGTTAGTTGGCCTTCTAAGTTTTAAGTTTAGTCAAAAAACGACCGAGTTATTGCAATTTACTATAATAATTATTACATCATTGGCACGAATAATGTCTAATGTTTTGTTCCTGGCATTTTCTGGTACTTCGTGCTGACATCAAAGCAAAACTGTACCTATTGTTGCAGCTTTGTGTTCCAGTTGTTTTCTCATACATGTACTCTGCGCATTTCCGAATGTTTTACTCTGGTAATTCCTGTAGATACTGCAAAGCCGTGCGCATTTTCCACTGTTTTACTCTGGTATTTCCTGTAGATACTGCAAACGTGCGCATTTCCCATTGTTTTACTCTGGTCTTTCTTGTACCTTTTGCTTCAAAGCCGTGCGTATTGCCCATTGTTTTACTCTAGTCTTTCCTGTAGATACTGCAAAGCCGTGCGTATTTCCCATTGCTTTACTCTGGTCTTTCCTGTACTTATTGCTTCAAAGCCGTGCGCATTTCCCATTGTTTTACTCTGGTCTTTCCTGTACCTATTGCTTCAAAGCCGTGCGTATTTCCCATTGTTTTACTCTGGTCTTTCCTGTAGATACTGCAAAGCCGTGCGCATTTCCCATTGTTTTACTCTGGTCTTTCCTGTACTTATTGCTTCAAAGCCGTGCGCATTTCCCATTGTTTTACTCTGGTCTTTCCTGTAGACACTGCAAAGCCGTGCTCATTTCCCATTGTTTTACTCTGATATTTCCCGTACTTATTGCTTTAATGCCGTGCACTTCCGATTGTTTTCAGTGTTGCACTCGTATTTTCTCGTATTTGGTGCTGAAGTCAAAACGAAGCTGCATTGATTAGGCCCATACAATCATGTATTTTCATTGGTGCGTTCCTGGTATTTTCTCGTACTTGATGCTGATGCCAAAGCGAACCCGCATCACCAGAGCGGTAACCAGGTAGGCCGTAGTGAGGAAGACGAGGTGGAAGCAGATGTGGTCTCCAAACGCTGCTCCAATGAACGCCGTGTTGCTGTGCTCCATCATATTCCAGCTGGACGGATCCTTACCTGTTGGGGGACAGTTTGAAAAAAAAATCTAGAAATTAAAGTTGAATATTCTCTCTCTCTCTCTCTCTCTCTCTCTCTCTCTCTCTCTCTCTCTCTCTCTTCTCATCTATCTCCTCTCTATCTCTATCTCTCTCTGTCTCTATATCTCTTTCATACTCTCTCCCTTTCTTTCTCTTTTTTCCCTCTCACCCCCTCTCTCTTTCTCTCTGTTTCTCTTTTTCTTTTACACTCTCTATCTATCTATCCTATCTATCTATCTATCTATCTATCTATCTATCTATCTATCTATCTATCTATCTATCTACATATCTATCTATCTATCCGTCTATCTATCGAATAAAGAAGGGAGCGCTGGTATCTTAATGTGTTAGTGCCTGGAACTGAGAGATTTAGGCACGCAGTTCGGAACTGGTACTCCTATCATCGCATAAAGTTTGTCCACTTTAATGAGATCTGACAAATAAATCTTTGACCGATCGTGGGTTTCGAACCGCGGACCTCCAATTCGGGTGATTAACGCTCTTCCAATTAAGCCAGAGTCCGCCTCCCCCCCCCCCCCGACCTCCTTCGCTTACCGGGGAAGGACGAGCCCTTGTGAAGGATGAAAGCGGCGTTGAAGTTCCAGGTGGCAACCAGGCCGAGGCAGGTCACCCTGACCATCTGGGCGATGAAGGAACTCCGGCTGTCCATCTCCACCAGGAGGCACACGCCGATGGCCGCCAGCGGGTACAGGGGGAACGTCTTCACCATCACTGTCACGTGGGCGGCCTGCGCGAAGTCCTGGGCTCTGTACAGGCAAATAGTAAGAAGAATTATTATAATTGAAAAGGGAGAGTGGGAATCACATTGGCATCATTAATTAAGTCTTTAGCCCTGATATCGAGAACCATTATAATTGAAAAGGGAGAGTGGGAAACATAATTATTGGCATCGTTCATAAGTCTTGAGCCCTGATAAGGAAAATCGATATCGTTGGAAAGAGGAATTTGAGAGTCGCGTGAGCGGCCTGCGCGAAGTCCTGGCCTCTGTACAGACGAAATAGCAATAGTATACACAGATGATTAAAATGGGGGAGAGCGGGGTGATAATGAGACGGGCCTTATAAAAAACCAGTACAATTATAATTATAAAAAGGGGGGGGGTTGGTAGGGTAAATATGGATTTTTTAATCATCTAGCGCAATTTCTTGTTAACCATAATTATCTTTAGTGAAAACAATGACATAATCATGGGTAGCATTAACATGAATGAATAATATCATCATCATAACTGTTATCATGTTCATCATTTTGTAGTATTATGCCTTTAAAGACGGCAAGCATCGTGTAAATTATAATAATCCTAAACCCCCCTATGGAGAAGCTATTTTGAAATTTATTTGAAATCTTTGTGTTAGACCTCTTACCTCCGCCCCCCCCCCTTTTTTTATAAAGCAAAACAAAACAAAACAAAAAAAATAAGTGTGAGCCCCTTATTCTCATTGTTCACCTGAAGAATGTAGCCAGGGCGTACCAGAGGAAGCCCAGGGCGGCAGTGATGTAGTGAGAGTCCTGGACTAGGGGGACTCCCAAGAGCATCATCAGCTCCACCAGGCTGTGCACGAGGAAGATGCCGTAGATGGACATGGAGATCACCGTCGCCATCTTGCGGTAGTTTCCCTCAGCGTCCGTGAAGGAGACGCCCTCGTAGAGGAACGTTGCCAAGAATGCAAGTCCTGAGATGGAGATTTTGTAGATGGTTTCCACCGGCAGTCTTGTTCCTCGAACTGCGTTATATGAGATGCGTGTTGTGAAGCTCTTGTTTTCGCTCTGGCACTGGGGATGGGTAGTATGGAGATTGGGTATTTATTTATTATATTTGGGAGAGACAGAGAGAGAGAAAGAGAGAGAGAGAGAGAGAGAGAGAGAGAGAGAGAGAGAGAGAGAGAGAGAGAGAGGGAGAGCGAGAGAGAGAGAGAGAGAGAGAGAGAGAGAGAGAGAGAGAGAGAGATAGATGGTTTCCACCGGCAGTCTTGTTCCTCGAACTGCGTTATATGAGATGCGCGTCGTGAAGCTTTTGTTTTCGCTCTGACACTGTGGATGGGGGGGGGGGGGTATGGAAATTGAAGTAATTTAGTTATTATATTTGGGAGAGAGAGAGTGAGTGAGAGAGAGAGAGAGAGAGAGACGAGGGAGAGTACAGTAGACCTGTGGTTAGAGCATTGGCTTTCATCGCAGGAGGTACGCGTTTCGAGCCCCCGCTCTGGTGAACGTGTTTTGTTGGGGGGTTTTGTACTGATCAGGCCGGTGTCAGTAAAACACGACAACCAAGTCCCGTGTACTCCCACTCCGGGATCACGTTGCCGTATAGGATCTTTCTTGAGACCTAAGATACGTTAAACTTTTAAAGAGCGTTACTTTCTCCGACCAAAGCACTTTTCTTTGATAACAAGCCAGCGCCGGTAGCTCTATCTGTCAGTAATAATTATACGATAGTTCAAGCAGGTGGACACTTCGAACCTCAGATTTTGACCCCGTATTTGGGAAACAAAGAGGGCGTAGAACTAAAAATCGAACACAATTAATCAGACTATTATTATCGTGAAAGAACGCCAACACTAAAGTTTGACATTAATTTGTGGGTGCTGCAACATAAACACAAAAAACTGCTCTGAAATACATTGTTTTGTAATAGAACAGCAAAAAAAGACTTCCAAAGACTTCATTGTATCAAATCATAATGTAATCAGTATTTTAATCTTTTTTTTTCACAATTTCCTATTTATGTTCAATTAAAAAAAAAACAGTTTTTAATATCCTTTTGCGATGCACACAGGAGCAATAAATTTGTTGAGGAAATAAAAGCCCACGGGCAGAATGCACAAACATGACGTAGCTTACGTTTCGCCGTAAGTCTTCTTATTCTTATATTGTTACGACGAGACGTAAGCTACGTCTTGTTTGTACATTCTATCCCACGTTTATTTGAAAAGATTGCACAATGTGGATACGAGACTTTTGGCATTTGGAATTGAAATATCCAATGCATACTGAGAAATAAAGAACTTTGGAATTGAGTTTGCTTTGGCATCTCTTTTCGATAGCTGCAATATACACTCATGCGGTACTCAAAGAAAGTTGTATGCTCGATTTCAACCACAGCTTTGATAAGATTTTTTGTTTGTTTGTTTTTTTGTTGTTGTTGTTGTTCTTTTCTTTGTTTCGTTTTTTTTTGTTTGTTTTTGTTGTTAATTTATTTTTAGTTGTTTTTCAGTGAATCAGTATTTTGTGAGAAGTCTACTACGTTTCCACAGTTGCTAACTCTCTTTGTTTTTGTTGTTGTTTTTTGTTTTGTTTTTTTTAATAATTAAGATTATTTATCTTGTATGAAGTTTAACGTGACCAGCTCAGATGGGAGTAATGGTATCCCCGTCTTGTCTCGTGTGTGACAGCACATAAAAATGTCAGACGTCAGTCTTAGGGCCCGTCACAATATACTTAATATAGTATGTCGTTGGACGTTAAACCAACTCAACTAATACCTTGTTTGTTTGGCAAAGAGTGACATTGGAAACTTGACATGAGTAAACCTTTTTGAACATGGAAAAAAACAAGAAATGGTTGACATACGCAAGAACAAATTAATATTGCCGATACATTGATGGTTCATCAAATGTGCCACTACATGACTCTATAAATAAATATGCCTATTCCATGGAAGTGCTTTGTTAGATCTCTTTTATAAGAGGAAAAATAACAACCAAAAGATGCAGATGTTGCAGTGATTGAAAAAGGGACATACTCATTTTATTGGATACACTACTTGTACTCACTCATTCAGAAAACACCAGAACGAGAGAGAGAGAGAGAGAGAGAGAGAGAGAGAGAGAGAGAGGGGGGGAGAGAGAATAGACAGAACAAAAAGCAAAAAGAATAGTACATGTACGTAAAAATCATATCAGGGCGAGCTATGTAGCTGTGTTACCTTAATAGCCGAGATGTAGGTGTTGACCATCCACCACAGCCACAGAGCGGTCAGGGCGAGACCCTCGAACATGTAGCCCCAGAAAGTGGACATTGTGCTGGACCTGCAACATAATAGAGATAAAAATACTATTAAACAAAACTTAGTGAGTGAACAACAAACAAGGTGCTTGGCTTATTATCTTGATCTAGTTTCGCTTTGAAGGGTATGTACCTTTCGGCGGTCGCTCATTGTGAATGAATCACAAAAACAAACTTACGGTCTCGTGTGTTGAGAGGAAGAAGAGGCTGTATCATTTATCTATTTAGCATGGTTAGGACACATTTACAATACTTTGGGGCAGTCTGATGGGTCGGTGAAAAAAAAAATGTTGTAAGTGCTTTGATGGCCAAACGTTGTTACAAAGTTAATAACAAAAGATCAGTTTTCCCTTAAACAACTATGTAAATTTAAAATTGAATCACCTGGCCTGTGTTTTGAGGAGATCTCTCTTTTGAATTGATCAAACGAATTGATTGAATTCGCCGATTTGGGATCCCTATTCAATACCGAAGGTCACGCGTGGAAAACAAATACCTGCGTGAAAAGTAACCCTCTTCATTATTCTTCCTGTTCACCACAGTGTTTGGTTACCGTGTGTCCGACTTAATAATGTTGATTGAGTATGTGACAGGTTTCGCGTGCGGATTGTATAACCATTATCGCTTTCTTGTCGTTTCTAATAACCTTGCTATGTTTTGTTTCATATTTTATGTATGTGTGTTCCCATCTTATCCAACAACAACAAAAAGGTCAGTACAAATAGTTCATTCAGAGACAAGAAAATCAAGTCGCGGTTGTTTAGAGAGAGAGAGAGAGAGAGAGAGAGAGAGAGAGAGAGAGAGAGAGAGAGAGAGAGAAAGAGAGAGAGAGAGAGAGAGAGAGAGAGAGAGAGAGAGAGAGAGAGAGAGAATGTAAAGGGTCGGTAAACATAAAGGCCATGTCACTGAATGGAACAAAGCGAACGCATTAATTAATGCGCAGCAAAGATGGCTGGTTTATTTCTATTTCCATCAGATTTTTCAGCATAGTTTGGAAAGAATGGTAGAATCTACAGAGTATTACTTTTCAGTCTATACCGCAAGAACGTGCTAAAGTGCGCTAACTGTGCCTAATGAGAATTTAATCTGACTTTGATTCATGCTGCAACTTTTTGCCAAATTCAGTGACCTTGCCTTCTAGTTATGGAACCCCAGTAAACTGATGGAATGTAATTAGATCTCATTTCGTGATTCATTCTAAGTGTCATACTTTTTTTTCCATTGCTTGTCCTAACATCTATACTACAGTCGTTGAGCTGAGAAGTGATTTAAGCCGGATTGTATGTCCACTAAAGGAAGCCAGGTAAAAAATACTATGATTGCTATTTGAAGTGGTTCAAAGAGACTGCATAAAAATAATGTCTAAAATAAACCGCTACGATTTTTAAGATTATTACACACAAAAAAGGCGTAGTCACATAATTCACCTGTGGGAGAGACCCAACCACTCGAGTTTCATGAAGAAGATTAGATAGACAAACTTAAAAGCGGATTCACTAAGGAGTCTGATATTCATAACTCGGTCCAATAGTAGACCTTACAGTTCTAAATTTCACCACAATGTAACATTAACTGTCAATATAAAGGCGGTAACATCAGAACATTTTTACAAATACATGTACATTGGTTTTGAGAAAAGTTTTTGAAAAATTATTTATAGCGTTTGCCATGTCTAATAGATTTATATACTCCTTATTTTCTTAAGTTGGGTAGTTGAATGACACATTGTTTTGTATCATATACCTGGAGGAAGCTTCCTCGGTGGATACAGCTATTAAATGACACATTGTTTTGTATCATATACCTGGAGGAAGCTTCCTCGGTGGATACAGCTGGCGATTTTTAATGGAAAGTTCCTGGGTTCGAATTCCAATCAGGCCTGTGTCAGTGTAATTTGGCCGGCTGAAACAAGTCCCGGTATTCCTACTTTGTCTCTATGCATCAGTACGCAAATTGTCAGACGTTGGTCATGGAACTCGTCCACGAGATACCCTAATCACTGAGGTGATGGACATTGATGATTTACCACACTGAAACTCATGCTATCCTGTACCTTGAATACCAGGTTTAAATACCTTTTTTAAATTATTTTTATCAGTGTTTTAGTTGCAGTGAACACATACTTTCAACCTACACACCCGATGAAAGGGTCCGGTTCTGTCAAGGATGTTACAATACGTCATGTCTTTTTTAAACTTTTCACCTTGCTTTTAATTAATACTTTTATGTTTGCTCTGCCGTTAATGATACGTATGTTTGCTCTGTCCGTTTAATGGATTATATCGTTTGCAAATAATAAAGGGAAAATTAATTTCTTTACTTTTTATATAATTATATAGATCTAGTTTAGTGGGTCTTTTTTTTATTGATCTAGCTTCCCATTAAGATAAAATGTATTATCATCAATAAAACAGACAAAATGACGTCCATTTTTTATGACCGCTATAAAAATTTGACCATTAATCTAAATGAAAAGACGTCGCGAAAACCTTTTTATCCTATTGCCGATTTATTATCTCACGATTTTTTCCACCAAATATTTTGCTTCATTTTTTTCCATTGTTTTTTTTATTTGTTTTGTTATGTTTTAGGTTATGTTTTGTTTTTCTTTGTTTTTTCTAGGGGGGGGGAGGGGGGTATGTAAATAGCATTGTCTGGTATCATCTTTTGGTTTTAGGGTTCAAACAAATTAAAGATAGACACTTCTTACCCCTATCTTTCGATCTATAGATGTTTCTATTAATCTATCTATCTATCTATCTATCTATCTATCTATCTATCTATCTATCTATCTATCTATCTATCTATCTATCTATCTATCTATCTATCTATCTATCTATCTATCTATCTATCTATCTATCTATCTATCTATCTATCTATCTATCTATCTATCTATCTATCTATCTATCTATCTATCTATCTATCGCCTGTCTCTTGCAGCATTATTACACTTTATTGAACTCTTCGCTTCTTTCTGCTTTACTGTTGCTGTTTGGGTTTTTTGTGGGTTTTTTTGTTGTTTTGCTTCCTAATTCTTTTTCTGTTGTCATTATTATTTCCCATTTCGTTTCTCTGTATCCTTTGCACACCTGCCTAACTGTCTGTCAGTATGTTTGCCGCCACCCTCTTTCTCCTTCTCTCTCTCTCTCTCTCTCTCTCTCTCTCTCTCTCTCTCTCTCTCTCTCTTTCTCTCTCTCTTTTTCTTTCTAACTCACCATCTCTTGGACGAGTCAGTAAAAGCGAATTGGTTAGAGTTACTGGTTCTATGTCGGCAATAAATCAAGTATAAAGTCTATCATTGATAGCACCAGGTAGCTGGATCAGTTAGTGCTCTGAACTGAGAACGAGAGACCAGTGGTTCGGATTTTATCTGGGACCCTTCCCCGCACGGAAATCTAGGTTTGCTTAGCATCTAACTTTAACACTATATAGGATATATTGTGGACGGATCCCAAGACTAATTTTAATTGTTTTACGTGTTACGAAATAGAGACAGAACATGGATATATGGACCCATGCCTCAACCGGTCACATTATACTGACATCGACCCAACCAGTAGGCGACGAATTCGGAAAAATACATTTTGTGGGCTTTGAACCTAGGAGCTCCCGATTGGAAGGCGAACGCTCTACCTCTTGCACAAGTTCGTCCGCTTCGAAATCTAAGTAACGAAAAAGTAGCCATATATTACTTAACTATTTTTAGATCTACACCCCGCGTTGTAGGAAATCTAGAAGATGATAAAAACACGATCTAAATAACACATGTAGGCCTACTTATAATCAACCTACCTTTGCACGAACTCGTGAGAAGAAGAAACAACGTCAGAGAAAAACGACAACTCACAAAAACCTTTTTTCCAAGCCGTAGAAATAAATTAGAGTGACGCACTAATGATCTATATTGGTCTTCAAAGCCATCAATCACGTAATTTGAAGTGACTATATTTTTTTATTATAAAGCTTTTGGATCCGGGAAGCCCAAAAGAATTAATAATATCTATTGTCTAGATCTTCATTAAAATACTATTAAAGTGAAAGCAATACGCATCTCAAGTTTATGCTTTCAACCCTTGAACGGAGTCCTATATGATAATACAGATTTACATGACAATCCCAGTAGTCATAACGCGCAGGTCTAGATTCTAAGATTTGGCGATAAACAGAGAGCTATTGGTCGGGGGTCGGACTTGCCCGGTGATACCCGATATGGCAACGGCGGAAACAGGCGGGGAAAACAATGGCCGCGCCAACAGTAACGGTAACACCGCCCACTAGGCCTCGCCCTCATCATCGCAACAAGGCAACCTGGCCGGATTCACCACCCCAAGCTAAGGAAAAGCTTTTTGGCTTCACGTGGGACAGCTCCCTCTCCTCCTCCCCCTCGTGCTTCGTGTAGTAACTCTTATTACTCTCTATTGCTCTCTCTCTCTCTCGCTCTCTCACTGTCTCTCTGTCTCCCCCTCTCTTTTCCCCGTTTCTCTCTTTCTATCTGTCTCTTTTTCCCCTCTTTATCTTTCTTTCTCTCTCTCTCTCTCTCTCTCTCTCTCTCTCTCTCTCTCTCTCTCTCTCTCTCTCTCTCTCTCTCTCTCTCCCTCTCACACACACACACTCTGGCTTCTCTCTGTGTGTCTATCTCTATGTTTGCACGTCTGTCTCTCTATCTGTCTGTAGTCTCTCTCTGCCCCTCTATCTATCTGTCTGCCTGTCTGTCTCTCTGTCTGTATGACTTTCTCTCCTTTTATCTTTCGATTTATCTATCTCCATCCCCACCATTTTACCTGCCTGCCTACCTACCGACCTACCTACAGTTCCTACAAGGCTGATTCCACCCTATGAAGCTTGTAGCCCACTTATGTACGCCTCCACGCCTCTCTATGCTATGCTTACCTTTGCCAAAGAGGTCCTACAGTATCTGGTTGATTGTCTGCCCGTAGGCCTCTTCCAAAATCTTGACTACCAAGCAGTTGCACTCTTTACGCGTTCGTTCATCTATCGTGCGTTGTTCTAGCAATATAAAAATTAAAGAAGTATCAGAGCTGAGGCGATTTCATCGATTCAATTAAGCAGAAATTGCACTTCGTTTTATTCGCCAAGGGAAAAGATGAAAAAAAGGTAAAGAGACCATTGGTCAAGTATTAGTTCTAGCAAATAACTCTTCTACAAGCCATGCTGGCCAGTGTTGATAAGTTTTACATATGTACATTAATAGTCTACATTGTGGACACTGAAGAGTGGCCTTATCTAGTTACCTGCTTTTCAAACACGTTAACAAACAAAACATAATCAACTGCCGTCGGAAACCAGGTATGTCTTGTTTCGGTTAACCAGGCTGGTTGGTTTGTTTGTTTACTCACGTCCAATGTCACCAGATATGCTATATCGCGTACGGGTCCCAAATCTACGGATTATAATTATAATTTATAAATAAATACTCATTTTGATTTATAAAATTATAATTTTTTTATAGTGCTGTTACAGAGAGACTGTGAGGGAACACCGGCATTATATCTCAACCGGTCACATGATACTGACACTGACCCGACCAGCAGGCATAATGAGGTTTAAGTGGATATTGAAGGAGACCGGTTTTGAGCGGTTGAGTTTCTTCACAGTTCTGTCACATGTTGCAATACTGACTGATATGGTCAATCCGAAGTATCTAAAACAGTGTATGGCCTACTCAACTCACTATTGTGAGTCGGCTACAATCCCTGTTTTCTGGTACCCTCGGGTCAACCGCATATGGTAGAAGATCTAATCGGGACGTTTGAAACTCACGGTAGGTAAAAAAAAACGGATGTGTCCAATTTCTTACCTTACTGGTTGGGTCGGTATCAGTATAATGTGAGCGGCTTAGACAGTCATGATATCTTCCCACTGTATCTGTGTGGTAGCAGATAAATTTGTCGGATGTTAGTATTGGGATCCGTCCACAATACAGCCTATATATTGCTGACGTTGGACGCTAAGCAAAAACATGATGACGGTCATCTATCAAGAAATCTCATTGCTAAACAGGAACACTATTTCTCTCAGGTCGGACCATAAGGTTGAACAAAGCCTCTTCTTTGTAAGGTTTACACAATGTAATATTATAGGAAACATTACAAACAACCTGTCCCAACATTATTTCAGAAGATTATAGACAATCCCTCTTTTCGCCTTCCAAACAACCGTAGAAAAAAAGATATGTCCCTTCGCGGAGTAACTCTTTCGAGCTCTAACCAAAACAAGCGAAGTTGCACTGGGTTGGGGATTACGTTCATTATGAACAACGATTAATACACGTGAGTAAAGAAAAAAAAGTATGAATGGTGAGAGATTGTGAGAATCGCGCTCTTTCTCTCTCCCACCTCTCTCTATCTATATCTCTTTCACTCTCTCTCTCTCTCCCTCTCTTCGTCCAATTATCTCGCTCTTTCCCCTCTTTATCTCTCTCTCTTTCTCTCTCTCTCTCTCTCTCTCTCTCTCTCTCTCTTTCTCTCTCCCTCTCCTCCTCTCTCTCTCTCTCTCTCTCTCTCTCTCTCTCTCTCTCTTTCTCTCTCTCTCCTCTCCTCTCCACTTACTGATCACCTTCTTCACACGTCCGTTTAAAAAAAAAATTAATAAACAATTTTATTATTATTACATTCACCCGGACCTTTTATCGCACGGTTTAACAGATCATCACGAGCCTGTAAGACAAACCATCTTACGCACTGATTGATTGGTTATTGCCTCACCCCCCCCCTCCTA
>RQTK01000534.1:221126-229332 GCA_003991915.1 Elysia chlorotica
CACACCAAGTAAATTCACACTGTCTACACTCCGCAGTTTGAGAAGTCCTGAGTGCAGATATATCAGCCAATCATGGGCTCGTTCTGGGGTCACGTGGACGAAGGCATCTTCTTCATCCTGCTCGCTGTCTGGTGGATGGTGTGCGCTTTCAAGGAGTACATCATGGTGAGTCATCTCAATTGTTTTTGTTGTTCTTATTGTTGTTGTGTATGTTGTTGCTAATGTTGTTGTTGCTCTTGTTGTTGTTGATTATTATGTTGATGATGGATGTGGTGCTTTTGTTGCTGCTGCTGCTGTAGTTGTTTTTGCTGCTGCTGTTGATAGTTTTATTGTTGTTGTTGTTGTTGTTGTTGTTGTTCTTCTTGTTCTTGTTCTTGTTGTTGTAGGTGTGGGTGTTATTGTTGTTATATGTGTTGTTATTGTTGTTGTTCGTGTTGTTATTGTTAAAATTATTGTTATTGTTGTTGTTGTTGTTGTTGTTGTTGTTATTGTTGTTCATGTTGTTGTTGTTGCTGTTGTTGTTGTTGTTGCTGCTGTTGTCGGTGTTGTTGTTGTTCTTGAAGTTTTTGTTTATTTTTGTTGTCGTTGTTTTTTGACGTTTTTGTTGCTGTCCTTTCGCTTAACACTTTTTCCATTTTACCCAGTGTTTGGTTCGTTAACAAAATGCATGACATAATTATCAATCCTGATTTCTTTCTTTTAATTTTTACTTCTATCTGGAGACTTACATAACTGTCTACTCTGTATCAATCTCTTATGATGATTTTAATCATGAGACGTCAATATCTCCTAAATTATGTAGCCTAACCTCATTATCAAAAGTGCATATTGCAAGAATAATAAAATTATTGTTCAATTTGCTATGGCTGCTAAAGCAAAGAATTGTAAGAGCCCTCCTAATGGATTGTTGTGATCTATTAAGCCGCGTGTGACCCAACACTAGTGGGCAGTGCTGTAAGAGCCGGTTTGGTGTGTGTATGTGTGTGTGTGGGGGGGGGGGGTAGTAGTATGCGGGTTCGGTGTTTGGAAATGGAAGAGGGGGGAAACGCTCCTTGGATACGGCGAGCAACAATGACAATCCACTCCCTGATTATCTGTACTGACCATGTACACTGTTGACATTTTTCATGGATTGAGCACCGTCTCGAGAAAGGGGAGTGGGTGGACTCGGACAGGATCGATCGGGTGGAGGGAAGGGGAAAACAGAGGTGAAGATCCATTCATGAAAATTACTTCAAATAACAATGACGCAAATACTTCTGCTACTAGTACAACTACTACTACTACTACTACTACTACTACTACTACTACTACTACTACTACTACTACTACTACTACTACTACTACTACTACTACTACTACTACTACTACTACTACTACTTCTACTACTACCACTACTATTACTACCACTACTACTACTACTACTACATGTAGTACTATGCTAGTCCTACCGCAGCATTTATAGTTCAATAGCCTAACCGAATAGATAATTCCTGACTTATGCACATATCAAACTTCTCCCCCTTAGTGCTGCAATTTATTTAGGGCTTCAACCGTTCATCACCTGGTACAGCTGGATAGCGACACATGTGTCATGTAAAAGCTGTTATTGTTGGGGAGTATGTGATTAGTGGATGAGGTAGTTAAAAATGTACAACACACAGCTTCATGCCAGCCGTCCCGTTTCCAATCCCACCATATAAGACCATGTTTTTCTTATACTAATGTTTGGGTTTGTTTGTTTGTTGCCTAGCGCCCAACGTCAGTCTATGTTGTGAATGGATCCGTAGACCAACGTCTGACAATCTCACGTGCTGCCACCCAGAAATAATGACCATGATTCCTGTCTCAGCCGGTAACATCGTAATGACGCCGATCCAACAAGTAGAGCTTGAAATGGGACGAATAATTTTTGACTGATGCTGGGTTTCGAACCCGACTAGAAGACGGACGCCCTACCACTTACGCCAGCTCGCCACTTCAATGGTTGGGTCAGAGTTAATATATTGTGACTGGCTGAGTCATAAGTCCTGGTATCCCCCTTCTGGGTTGGTATCAGATAACATTTATCACAATTATGTCTTTGAACCCGTCACCATAATTGTAGGATCCTCACTAAGAATTTCCGAGACATTGAACTTAGTGAGACTTTCTCTCCTTTAAAGAACCCTTCCTTCACCTGCCTTCAACGCAAACAGACGCAAGCTCTAACTGTGGCGCCCTGATTAAGTTACAGCACTCCTCTTCATGGCCGTCTGTTGCTAAAACAAATCAATCTCTCAACGGAAAAACAATTATTGACCAAGCTGAAATACTGAATCTTACTCTCCCCAGAAGACAAAGTGACACAATTTTACACCACAGAAATTCCACAGTAAGCTTTTTCGGCTTCCCTCCATAGATACGACCAGACGTAATGTTTTCTTTCACCAGAGCCTGTTTTGGGACAATCCGGTGGAAAAGAATGTGTTGACCAACCGTGGAGACGTAAACGGCAGAGTAGCCCAGTCCCGCCTGTGTTTTTGTAAGATCGGAGTTCCAGCAGCCGACTTGAGTACTCTAGTGAGTCGAGTCTATTCACGTCTGGCTGAGCAAGCGCCGGAACTGCCTTATGCCTAATCGGATTGGCTAGTTCCGGTAGCGACGATTAGCGCTGAACGTGAACCAATCGCGGCGAAGTAACGTAGATCTAGGCCGAGGATACCAGATTGCCTCTATCTAGACCTAGGATACCAGATAGCCTAGATCTAGGCCCACATCTCTTCAGAGCTCAACCTACTGGTTGGATCGGTGCCACTTAAATTTAACCGGCTAAGACAGGAGTTCAGGTCGCCCCGCCCTGTTTTGTGTGTACCTGCGCATGAAATTATCAGACGCCTGTCTTGGGTCCCATTCATAACAGCGCCTTTTAAGTGCTGACGTTGGGCGTTAAGCAACCAACTCAGGACTCACGACTTCTTCCTGGATCCTGGGAGCTACTTTTCGTAGATGTTTTCTTCTCCTTTAGAGGCAAACCATTAAGTGCCTTTCTCTCTCCCTCTCTCTCTCTCTCTCTCTCTCTCTCTCTCTCTCTCTCACTCTTTCTGTTATCGTTTTTGGTCAAAATTTCCGTATACCTTTTTAGCTATTAACTTTCATTGGTTGTTGTTTTTCTGTGATGCCCTAAGACACATCAAATTTACTGTGTGCATACGGAGTAGACTTCATCATTCTGAAGTCGATAAATTCACATTTTTTACATGTCTGACAGACTGATTACAGACGTGTCTTAACGTAGCTAAAAAACAACAGTAACTTGGTCCGTATTTCGCAACAAACAAAAAATCTAAGTACGGTAAGCTCATTATACGTTCAGTTGTGTGAACTGTCCGTTACGCTACTGAACTTCCAAGGCTTCTGGTAAGCTTCATTCAGTACAAGGGCAAACGAGTGGCACCATCGAAGCCGCAAAAGTTAGTGCACTCTTGACGTTTAGGACTAAGACGAGACCCATCCTGCCGTGTCTGTCCAGTGCTTCCCTATCGCAGGTAGTCACTCGCCTTTCTTCTCTCTCTCTCTCTCTCTCTCTCTCTCTCTCTCTCTCTCTCTCTCTCTCTCTCTCTCTCTCTCTCTCTCTCTCTCTCTCTCTCTCTCTCTCTCTCTCTCTCTCTCTGTATCTCTCTCCCTCTATCTTCCACTCTCTCTTTGTTTAACGGCTCCCCAGACGATCCCACACGGGGACAAGTCTGAGCGGAGTTAAGAGAGAGCTAAGTGTTCTTAAGGGCTTGGTTGACTCAACGTTGTTTGTGTTAGTCCTCCAGTAAGTCAATGATTATGGACATTTATAAAGAATGTTTTTCTTAATCGGCAACAAATGTGGCCTTCCCCCGCCCCTTTCTCCCCTCCGCCTGGTCGCAGCAACATGGAGAAAACTGGCAATGAGCAAAAGCTACCTAGGTTAAAACCACTTTTTACGTATGCTGAATTTAGTCCAGAATATAAAAAGAAAAAAAAAACGAATTGTCTACTCTGCTCTTTTCTAAAGTGACAAACTTTAGCTCTGGAATAGACATTCGCTAATCACAGATTAAAAAAAAAAAACAACCCTATCAGATCTAGAATTGTTTGTTTTTTTTAAATAAGTCTTACAATAGGTGGCATTGTATTCGCCTAGAAATGCACATTTTTTTTTTTTTTTTTTTTTTGGGGGGGGGTGCAAGGGTAAATAGTTTGGAGGCTTTTAAACATAAAGAAAAAATAACAATGAACAACAATTATGGAGTAAATCAATTATTCTTTTTTAAATATTTTCTAATGGAAGTAATTGTAGCAACTATCTCGAATGACTCGTCATTCATGAAGTTGTCTATTTGGTCTCAACATTTGTAGGGTCTCCTGAAAGCAAGGGTGACACCAACCTGTGGGTTATATCCTGCTCTATAACAAAATACAAGTACGAGCATCTTCTTTTTCTTTTAATCATATTTTAAAAATTCAATACGATTTTGTTTGACGTCGTCAAAATTACAACACACACACACCAACATTTTCTCCCCTTCTCCTGGTCGCAGATACATGGATAAACCTGATCTGGCAATGAGCAGAAACTACCACTTTTTAGTTATACTGAATTTAGTCCAGAATATGTGAATGAAAAGAAAAATGTGTGTTCTTTTCAAAAGTGACATTAAAATATCCCTTTAACGCACGTTCTGGGATAGGCATTCCCTGATCACAAATTTAAAAACAACGCTATTAGATATAAAATTATTTATAATTTATTTTTTTAAATAAAGTCTAAAAATGCACCTTTTGAAAAGGGTTCAAGGGTAATTACTTTGGAGATTTTTAAACATTAAAAAAATAACCACGAACATCAATTTTAGATCAAGTAAATAATCTTTTTAGAAAATAAAAATAGTTAAAATGTTTTCTAATGAAAGTGCCTTTAGCAACCATGTTAAATCATCTATTAACTATCTGGAATGACTCGTCAGTGATGAAGTCGTCTAATTTGTCTCGAAATTTATAGACCTTTTCAAAACAAGGGTGACAGCAACCGTGTGGGTCTCATCCTGCTCTATAACAAAACACATGAATGAACGTCTTACTTATCTTAAAAATTCAATACGATTTTGTTTGACGTCTTCAAAATTACGTTTTTCCTCTTTAATTATTAAAACTAACTCTACTAGTCTAAATGGTTCCGTGCGAGGTTTTTTTTGCCCCACCAGTTAACAAAGACCCAGGGTAAAGTAATTGTGGATGAAAGACAAGACAGAATAAAATTATCGCCCGCCAATTACATAGTTTGAGATGTATTCAAACACTGCGAGGTCGCTGTTTACCTCTACTATTCATTGCCTTAATAAATTAATGAATAAATAACTAAATATACAAGTGTCCGGCTGAGACAGGAGGCCAGGTATCCCCGCTCTATCTCTATGCTGCAACGCAAAAACTGTTAGAGGTTAGTCTTGGGGCTCTTCACAATGTAGCCTACATGCGCGTTAAACAACCAACTCAACCTAACCCATGACTTAATTCTTATTTTACTTTTTCTTTTCCCCGCGCCCCGAGTGCAGGCAGAGAGCAAGGGCAAGGCGATGAAGCCCAACATCCACTACGACGTGACGATCTGCCGACCGATACCCCTGGAGATCATCTTCAAGATTGTTTTTCCTATCGTGGGTAAGCGTTACGGATATTGTTTCCCAACAAATTCGTCAGGTCCTTAATATATTGTCCTTTATTAACGATGTATACAAAAGGCTATCTGGGTAATATTCGTTAAAACTGAACTGGGGTTATCCGTTTTGGTTGTTTGGGGAGTGAGAATGGAGGTTGGGGTGGTGAGGGGAGGGGGTCGATGGCTGTAGAATTAACGCAATCCCTTGGATAGCCTAGACGTTTAACAAGAAATCGAAGGATGAATGAACCTACGGCTCCATCTTTTATACAACAAAGTTCAATATAAAAAAGGATATAAAAAAATAAGCGATACCAAATAAATTAATACTGCATTTAAGTTTTCATTTTACACGTTAAAAATATTGTTGGTGAGTGAAATTGTGAAATAATTCAGCTCTTAGAAACAAAGATTACCTTAGCACTGTCAGTTTCAATCATAGACTTAAATAAACTTACATAATATATTTTAACTTTAGTTGATGTTGAAAATTAAGGGTACGAAACCACTGTGTCAGCCACATTCAAGATATGTCCCTTCAAAGTGCATATATAAATATAATTATATATGTATGAAACACACACAAATATTGATAGGGTATCCTTATATTTGTTAAAACGCTTATGTCTGAACATTACTTTGAAACAAAAATGAACAATATTTATACATACACACATACGACCAGCTCATCGTAATAAATGATTTCAAGATGCAGCGGCTTCCGCCGCAAAAGGTCCGGATTCCAGCCCTGTCGATTTCACTCCCTACTGGTTGGATCGGTGTCAGTTAATTGTGACCATCTGAGACAAGAGTCATGGCATTCACGTCCTGTCTCTTGTGTGGCAGCACATAAAATTGCCAGACGTCAGTCTTGGGGCCCGTCCACAGGTATTGTCTATATAGTGCTGATGTTGGACGTTAAACCAACTCAACTCCCCACTCCCCACAGTGGCTGTGCGTCCTGTAGCTCAAACTCGACATAATATATATATACATGTGCCAGACGTCAGTCTTGGGGCTCGTCCACTATGTAGTGCTGATGTTGGATGTTATATATATATATACCACTGGCATTCCTTCCTCAGGATTCCTGGGAGAGCTGCTTGACGGAGGCGTGCGGTTCCAGGACTCTGAAGGTCACTTCGTGAAGCTGGTGTACCAGCAGCACATGACTATCTACGGCATCTTCATCATTCACAGCGTTACGGACCTGCTAGCTTGGCTGAGGGCGCCGCTATTTCCCAGTGCGTTATCCATTCTCCTGCTTAAAATCAAGTTTCATTTCTTTTCTTTTTTTTTAAAGACAACCATGAAACAGTCTTTTCTTTCTCTCTTCTAGTGCTGTAAGTACAAAGTCGCGGTAGTTTATGAGTCGTCGTAAGTCTTCTTTATAACATATGATTACGACAAGTCGCAGGCTACCGTGACGTTGTACTTACGGCACTAGGAGGGAGGAAGAAGAGAGTGTTTGTTGGTTGTTTTAAAAAGAAGTAGTTAAACACTATATGTCGTAAGTAGAACGTCGCAGTAGCTTACGACTCATTGTGATCCTTCTTTATCGCATAATATTATTATTATGACGACTAGTAAGCTACCGCGGCGTTGCACTTACGGCATCTAGTGTTTAATTACTTGACGGCACCACGTAAATTTGCAAGACATAAATACTAGGGCCCGTTCCCGACATTTAATAAGGGGGGGGGGNGACGGAAGGGGTCGCGAACTCGCTCAAAGGGTAAATCGTCGGTTTTCAGATCAAGAGACCCGCAGTTCGAATCCCACTATCGATCAGAAATATAAATTATTTGTCCATTTTCGTGCCCTACTGGTTCGATCAGTGTCAGCATAACGTGACCGAAACAGAAGTCCAGGCCTCCTTGCCTTGTCTCATGTGTGGCAGCACATAAAATTGTCAGACGTCAGTCTCCCGGCCCGAACATAGAATAGCTTGCACAGTGCTGATGTTGGACGCTAACCAATAACCATCAAACACTTTTTTGGTCACTAGCAACCTACATCTGTTTCCGTAAACATGTTAAGTCTCAATGGCTGTTGGGCTGCCTTGTCTACTACACTCCCGTGGGTTGCCTTCTCTGTTTCTCTACCCCAGTGTTCAACTACGTGACAGCACTCCTGGCGTTCCTGTGGTACGGCGTCGCGTTCTACTACCACGCCAACATGCACGGCAAGGAGCCCGTGGAGATGATCATCCACGTCTTGCCCATCTCCCTCATGTTCCTCGTCAGCACCGCCAGTAAGTCATCGGAGAGGGAGGGGTAACTACAACGGTTTTATGATAAATATATATAGAATATACATACTTTCCCATGTTGATTGCCACATTCATACTATAAAGAGGATTGAACCAAGCGATATTTCTTTTCCTTGCATTTTATGTTTAAATTGTCGAAAACGTGACATTTGTTTGGTTTGAATCATTTGAAACCATTGTTATAATGTTACACTCCTATTGAATAATACATCAACGTATCTATATCTATTCAATACATGCTACACCCTTTTCTCTTTCTCTCTCTC
>RQTK01000534.1:229937-251462 GCA_003991915.1 Elysia chlorotica
TCTCTCTCTCTCTCTCTCTCTCTCTCTCTCTCTCTCTCTCTCTTTATCTCTCTCTTTCTCTCTGCCTCTTTATCATTTTGCCTTTCCGTCTATCGATATATCTACAAAATCCTCTCTTCTCCCTAACCCTCTGTCTATCTTCCTCCTCCTCTCTCTCTCTCTCTCTCTCTTTCTCTTTGTGCGTGTGTCTTTCTTTATTTGTGTCTCGAGCTTTCGATATAAAATTATCTGCAACATGCTCGCTTCAACCCTTCCCTCTCTTTCTCTCATGTAATCCTAAGCCTACCCCATACATGGATCTGCTTTAATCTTGTTCTTATTATGGTCTTTATGTAACAAATAGGTAAACATGTGTGAGCACTATTTAACATATCCAAACACTTTGTTTTTCAATCGTCAGGCGGTGAGCGATCAAACCTCGATCGAAGTGACCCCAATAACGTGACCTTCGTCAAAGCCATGTTCGGCATGCACCTGTTTGTGAACCTCCTCATCACCATAGCGATCTACTTCATGGTTTACCTCGCCCTCAAGCTTCGGTTCGGAATCTCCATAAAGGTACGAAGGAACTTATAACACAAGTATTGGTAAGCCTTAGTTACTCAATCGTAGATCTGCAAATTCCTTTTTTGAGGAGAGTTGTTTATCGGATCGCATGGGTCGGTGTCAGTATAGTGTAACCGGTTGACACAGTATGTGTGATCGCACGTAAAGTTGTCAGATGTTAGTCTTGGGACCTGTCTACGTACATGGTTCTGATATGGAACCTAGGAGACATAAAACTATTCACTCCTATAAAGGAACTAACCACAAAAGCATGATATAGTGACGGTTAGACGTATTTAGAATTTTTTTAAAGGTATCAATACTATCATGTTTTGAATAATGGTCAAACCAGAGTACCAAGACTGTCTGGTCAAACTCTATGAAGTAAGCTCAAGATAAATCCAATAACGCCACACAACCTGCCACAAGGCGTTTATACCCAACCTCGACTACAAGTGAAAGCAGTTAGTTCATGACAGCCAAAGCGTACAAAGAAGAATTACATTTTCACATACATCTTTTAGAAGTTTCTGTATGTACGTATGTTGGCGTTTGTTGTTGTTGTTGTTTTTTGTGTGGCTTTTTTGCCGTTCAATTAAAGGAAGGTAAATATGTTCTGTTTTTGTTTTTGTCTTGTTTTTCGTCACTTTTTGTTTTGTTTTAAAGTTTTTGTTTATTTTCTTAAAAAACGTGTTTCCAAATAGAATAGCAATTCCGTTTCTCTCTCTCTCTCTCTCTCTCTCTCTCTCTCTCTCTCTCTCTCTCTCTCTCTCTCTCTCTCTCTCTCTCTTTCTCTCCCTCTCTCTTTTTTTTAAAAGATAAATATGCGCAACACAGTCATCGTCTCGATTCTCTGGTGAATCACAGGACTTTTTTTTTCATCGAGTCGAACATTAATTGCTTTTTATTTTTCGATGGTGTACATTGTATTACGACAAGCATTATTAAAAGCTCAAGAATAGTAAGTGAAGTGTAAAAGAGAGATGTCATGTGGTCTTTAGTTGAAATCAAATAAGTTCTTTTAATGTGTCAACATTTTTATTTATAGGGCCTACAATTCTCTAAGTTTCTCTTCCTGTTTGGACTATAATATAATTATAATTATAAATACATCCCAGGGCGGACTTGACCGAACCCTGCACGACTATCAACACCTCCCGCTGAGTCTCGGCGAGGGCAAGTTTGGTAAGGGCGGGGCTGGTCACTTCAACATACTGGACATGCAGGACAGTGGTCAGGAGAACAGCCCGATGCTCCTGGACCCGGAGGCGTGATACACTCAGAACTCTGTCTAAAGCATGTCTACAAATCTATACATGTATAGGGATGTTTCATACTTCAGCTAAAGCTTTTTTTAGATAAGCTAGATTCGTCCACCAGAGCCGTCGGATGTTTACAGTCTCTGGTGATGCACTGTGTGGAATTGTGGGGAAAGTGTATACATGTATAACTATGATTGTGTGTAAGTGCCAGCTTCAAACAAATCGTTATACTTTTTCTTCACACTGTTTCATACTTCAGCTAAAGCTATTTTTAGATAAGCTAGATTCGTCCACCAGAGCCGTCGGATGTTTACAGTCTCTGGTGATGCGCTGTGTGGAGTTGCAGGGAAAGTGTATAGCCTACATGTATAACTATGATTGTGTGTAAGTGCCAGCTTCAAACAAATTTTTATACTTTTTCTTGACACTGTTTCTCGAAAAACGATATCATAGCTTTCCATTAATATCGGAAGTTCATTAGCTCTTCCTAAAAGTACAAAGTGATGTTTAAGATAATGCAAGAGCGTTTAATCAATACTTGGTTTAGTTGCTTTTCTTAAAGTTTTGAAACGTTGCAAGTTAAGTTTTCCTATTTAACAAACAAAAAATAAAAACAACAAAACGAGAAATTTATTCATAACTCATAGTTGATCATATATTTTATTTCATCGTGTAAGCTTCCACATTTTATTAAATTATCTGAACAGGAAAGTATAGAATTTAACACCAAGAACTTTTTTCTTCTTCACGAAATTGGACTTTACCAAGTTATGGAAAACAAACACTTTTATGTATCATCCTTCGTTTCTTTGTTGCCTTTTTTTCCTTTGTGTATGTCGATTTTGTTCAAACTATGGTGTTGTTTTACCTTGATAAGATGATGCTTATAAAATCAAATTATGATTGTTGATACAATAACACTGCGAGGGCTGCAAGTACAACGTCGCCGTAGCTTACGACTCGTAACTATATAAATATAACAAGGCTTACGAAGAGACGTAAGCCATGATACCTGTGATTGAGTGAGTTTGTTTTTATGGCACGTCAGCACGGTAACGGCTATATTGTATGATACCAGAGATAGCCTTGGACTGAAGCTACCGCGACGTTGTCATATTGTCATAACTACCCCTTGTCTCTCCAATCATCGTTTTTCTAAATATAGAAGATTGAAAATCAAGTAAAACCCTCACAGACAGTTTACCTGTTCTCTTTCATTTTGTTGTGCTCTCGCATTTTGGTCTTAGTTCAAGGCTAAGACTAAAGCTTGCATGTTATTCATTTTACTTTGACTAAGCAAGTCTACCGCCAGTGCATCGCAACTAAAACTATCCATTACAGTAAACATTTTTTAGTCCAATTGAGCCAATATTTAAATTTTTGTTTTTGAACAGTTTGTCAATGTACAAAATATACATGCATGTAGATTTTCTTTAATCGTATGGCCTCGCGTGCATTTTGTAACTAGTAGGCTACATGTAGGCCTGCTGATTTAGACTTTTCTGATCTTTTAATACTATGACTATATTATACGTGTGGTTTGACATTTTCATGGCCGTACAGTGGTCACATTATTTATCTGGTGCTTATTTATAATAATTCTGCCAATATTCTATGAAGTGCATACCTACTTGTACTAAAACGAATAGATGAGGGAACGTTTCGATATTTTAGATTAGAGAGATATCCGCGGAACTTTATGAAGTCCCCGATTTATCATTATCAACCTGTAAAACCGAACTCTAAATTCACAAAGGACTAGGAACAGCTAATAGAAACAGTGCGGCGCGCTATAATAATCAGGACTGAGAATGTCCCAAACACAACAAAAAAATTGAAATCTAGGGACCTTCTCACAAAAAGGAGAAAAACATGTTTTGAAACAGATAAAAAAATAAGAAGAGGAAACGAGACCAAAAAAGGAGGAATTAGATTTTTTTTAAAGGAGCATTTCAGCCTAAAGGAAGATGATTCTCAGCCCTGAATAATAACCTTTTAATTTAATTGTCGTTGTTCGCTGTCTGTGCCCATGGAAACATCCAAATGATTATACGTATGTATAATAAACTATTTCTTTGGCGTTCTGCCCTAGAATTAAGCTCGGAGCGCTTTGCTATGAAATAAAAAAAACATTCATTTTACTATCAACTATTAGAACTTTACGGGTTAGTGTCCTTACATTACCCAGGCGTTTAATAGTTAGAAATCAGATAACATGGAAAAATAAAATACTGAGAACACATATGTACACAAAAAAGTGCCAGTATCTGAACCTCGGAACTCAAACAATAAATATAGCAGAGGGTTCACCCTATGACCAGGACGCCATGATTTAACTTGCGAAAGTCCCAGGCATGGCAATAACATTTTTTTAAATTGTGATATTAAATTGTTTTGCTTTCAAATATTGGTGGTTGTTTGTTTTGTTTTCTTGGTTTTTTTTAAGAAGCCTTATAAATAAAATAATATTCATTTTATCTTTTTATCTGCCTGGCTTCAATCATACTTATTCATAGGGGGCTTAAAATACTTTTGTCTTGACACAACGACAAAACATATTTAATGGCTTGCGCTGGTATCGTGGGGGATATGGGTCTCTTTTCTGTCAGTCCTGTACTTTTCGCTAGTTGTAAACTTGGCACCAGTGTGGTGGTGAGCGATGGACTTATAGAGATGAACATAACACAGTGGACCAGCTTACTCAATATGCCTGACTTCCTGTAGCAAATTAATAGTTTGCCATGGCATGTTGTGTTTTAGCATTGAGCACACTGTGTCTGAGAAAGAGGTAATGTTCCAATTGGATTCTACACAATAACACAAACAGCACACTGAATAAATCATCATTCATATCAGTCTGAGTCAGTTTCATTAAAAAAAAAACCCATCAACAACAGAAGTTTTCAAGTCACTTTTAAAATGTTTCAAACTCATTTTAATGCAGAAGCACACTCAAAATGCAAATCAAAAAAGGAGAGAGAGGAAAATCGTCAAATGTAACAAGAAAAAACATTTTTTTCTCCTATGTTCTATGCACAAATTAAGTACATATATGTACAGGTTAACAGAAGATATATTTTGTCATGTGTTACAAAATTTATGGTCACAAATGAGAGAGAAAGAGAGAGAGAGAGAGAGTTAAAATAAAAAAAACTAACTCTGTGTCATGCTCAATGTCAAACTCCTAAATTCTTTGTTTCATCAACTCCATTAATATATAAGGGGAAAAAATGTGCGCGAAGATAAAATATGAGTTCAATAGAGGCAGGTCAAAGAAAACATCTTTAAAAATATCCTTGCCCTATATTATAATTTAAATAGATAGAATCGTCCAATACATATCAAAATCTTAGATCAATGGTTGGTGTACTAGAGCTGTTTACCTCTATGATCTATTCTTAGCTGGTTGTCTCATACAATCAAGCCAGATAAAAACCTGTGAGTTTTGAAACCAAAAACAGTTACATGGCATATCTATCTAAGGTTGCCAAACTGACTCTGTCTCAGCAAGGCATGCAAGGGCACCATAATACTGATCTCTAGGCATCTATGTGGTACATTGTACTGTTATTAGAATTCTATTTTTCATTGTGATAAGAGCAATGTATCTTAGAGGTACAGACTTGGACAGATATGCAAGAAAGACAGGGAGAGAGAGAGAGAGAGAGAGAGAGAGAGAGAGAGAGAGAGAGAGAGAGAGAGAGAGAGAGAGAGAGAGAGAGAGAGAGAGAGAGAGAGAGAGAGAGAGAGTGGGGAATGCTTTAATTTTATTAGACTGACTTGAGGAGAAAGAGGCACTGCCAATGCGGAATTCACGCTCTTGTTTCATAACTATCTCTACTAATCTTAGGAATAGACATAATACAGTATGAACAGATATTTGTTGTTTTTTTTTGTTTTGTTGTTTTTTTAAGAAAAGAAAAGCCTATCTGTCCTTGATTTTTATAATCAAACAATTTCATAATATTTCCAATTTTACCACTATCATATACAAATATTTTTTCTTTTAAATATGACGGCTGTAACAAATTTCGCAAAATACAGGTTATTTTTCCATTTAAATTTATAAAAAGAGACAAAAATTTCCCTTCCAGTGCACTCAGCAAAATATTACATGATTATAGGATTAACAGCAAAGCTGAAGAATAACACTAGAAAAAGAAAAAGGAAAAAAAAAACAGTATTTACAAAAAGCTATTTGAACCAGTTCATTTGAAAATCCTAAGTGTATGGCAAAATGAACAAAAATTTAATACGAAGAATTTTTTTTTATTACAAAGAATTGTTCTTAAATGTAATTGGATCTAGTTTATGTTGAAAACCAACCACCTTTTGTAAAATACAAAGTTCATTAGTTGAGATGACTCAGTTACACATTTTGGTAGTTGACACATTGTGGTGAAGATAACAGTGGACATATTTCAGTATTAACTCCTAAACAATGGGTGAAGAGGTATTAGTTAAACTAAAATCAATAAAATCGTTTTGTTTAAGCTAAAAGGCATGTTAGTTCTAACATTCCAGAAAAGAAAGAAATATAGAAAAAAAATTATAGGATCATCATATTATTTTTTTTTTAAGTTACTATATATTATTTTATGCTGAGTTAACATACTTCTTGCAAAAGATACTTTTACGCACTTCCATTTTGGGTTATGCTTTTACTACAGAAGCTTTACCTTTGTCTAAACTTCATGTTGTGTAGCTCTGAGGCCAACTGTTGGTCATTAGTTCAAGCAAAAATATTTGATGTGAATTGACAGAAAGTTCAACTAGATCAAGATTGTGTGATGAAACAAAGGAAAAATGCACATAATAATAAGTTAAGGAATTGATTCTTATAACTTCCAATATAACATTCATATATTCTATTGCTGACCCTGGCAAGATTTCTTACAAGTTTAAAAAAAGTTACTGCAAAGCTTTTAAAGCTTTGAAATAACAAATAATCCTTATTTCTAACATAAGATAATGCATCTTAAAAGTTAAATGCTAAAATAAAGTTAAAATACTCGAACTGAAGACTAGTGATTTTATTACTTGGCAGCAGAGTTTCAGATTATGGAAATTTGTACCTTTTCCTCATCTATAATCATGCATGAATGCCACAGGCATATATATGCTTTTCATTGTACTTTCAGCTGCCTTATAGTTGCTTTTTTAAAATTACAAACATGTAAGTGAAAAGACGAAGGCCTACATATCTGATTGATTTGTAACATTATCCCCATGATGTTTGTTTAAACTAGGAAATCCTACATCATTTCTTCTACATATTAGGTGCAATGAACCTTTTGATCATGAATACATTTCAGCATTAGAATTGTGTTCAGAGTTAAGCTATTACTGATAAAACTTATACTTTTCAAAGCTTCAGCCAGTCAAAAAATACATCCATTGCGATTTGCTCTATGGACGGTTAAAGACATTTTATTGATAATATTTATATTTCACAAACAGGTAGGAACTGGCACAGGCAAAGCTGATAATACACATCAGAAATCCTGTCAATATAATTATGTTTGAGCATTTTGAGACTGCCCTGTTTGTAAATAAAAAATTGTTGATCAAAAGACTAGAAAACATAACTGTGCTGCTTTGTATGCCTAGCTTGGATAATATATTAGCCTTGTATGGCACATAAACAAGTGTGCATTACACTTTGACCATTGATGAATGACATTCAGATCTGCTACACTCATTAAAATATTTATTTGAAATAATCAATTGCCTTTAATTCATAACCAAAAAAAAAAAAAGAGAAATTCATTGGAAATATCATAACCAGAAAAATTTATCTGAAAGATTTTAACAAAAGAGAAATCTATTACATGTAAAACAAATCACCTTGCATTAGTACACTCTGATGGTTATCCCCACACAAATGACTTATAATAATATGTCTGGAGATGAGATGAGCTGATGTGATTGCACTATATGGGCTATGTTGTGGACGGGTCACAAGACCAACGCCTGACAATTTTACGTGCTGACACACAGAGACAGTCAGGGGAAGACCTCCACTCCTGTCCAGCCAGTCACAACATACTGCATACTGATATAACTTGAGAAAATTATCAACAGTTACAAGCCTAAACAAATTATAACATTTAATATCAGTCAATTAATGTATATGGCTGGTGAATATTAACTCTTCCAGAAGGAAAATTGACAAACAATCTAAGAGAGGTGTTCACTGATCAGTGAAACAATTTCTAAAAAGTAAATAAGGCTGTATGTTAACGCTGCAGTTCAGAGAAAAATCTAAAGGCATAAAAAATAAACAATGATTTCTTTATGTTAAAGATTTCAACTGCTGTGCACAGAAATATAAGCTATGTGGAATTCTGTTTTAAAACTTTTTCTTTATCATTTACAAACATCCATACACATCTATTATTGTCATTGCTGATTTGGTCTCTTAATTAAAAAAAAAAAAGTCCTGATTTGAGCTAAGATACAAAAATCTAATCTTGACAGTTTCTCCCCTCCTTTAAAAAAGTACACTTTTGACAAAAAATAGTTTTTGCTAGTAATATAGACATATTGGTCATATTTATTCAACCCAAAAAAAAAAACCAGCTAGCAGGGTGCTATGGCTAACCTAAATCAACTGCATATCTTGTATCCATCCATATCACTACTACATAAAAATTAAAAGTTTGAAGTTCACATCACATTTTTGAAATAGCGAATTCATGTTTCAACAATTTTAGCAAACAGGCATACATTTCAAGACACGCCATCCTGGTTCATTTTAAAAGCAACCTTTAAAATATTTGCTTGTTCAATTTTTCACTACAACATTGGCTTATCATGTTTCAAAATAACAGCTTAACTGCCTTAGTTTTATCACTACCACAACAAATTAATAGTATCTTGCCATTTTATTTTTTGAATGCTTAAAACAGGTTCTATGAAAGTATCAGATCATCTTTGAAGGAGTTAGATACAAGACCCTTTGATTAATAAGTTGTAGTTTTCTACTTGACCTCAGAAATTTTAAGGCTATCACTGGTATTAAGAAAGAAATAAAAAAAGAGAAAAAGGGGCAGGGGTAGATTTACTTTACAAAAAAAAAGAAAAAAAAAAAAATCACAGCTTAGCTTCATCCATCATACATGAAGAGAAACTAGAACAAGTCTTTTTGAATGGAATGGCAATAGGATATGTTGGTAAAAAAATTTGTCATTTATTTCATGAGCAAAATTACCCGAGCTGACATGCCGTAAATACAAAATCAAACTCCAGACGCTCAACTTAAACATAAAGCTGTAACAACACTATTTATTAGTGTAAAATAAGAGCAGCTTTCTACTTATGTTTTGTTTTGTTTTTTAACCAATTAGCATTTTGAAGAATAAATAACTAAATAAAAGCAGACCAATTCCAGCTTAGGCATTCAATATTTCAAATGTGCATCTAACAGGTGATGATGGAAATTTCAGAACACAAATCTGGCTTAATCATGAAACTTATCCTGAAGAACCATCATTATTGGATAACATACAACTGTAAAGGTGGAGAATAAAATTAAAAAAAAAAAAATCTCTGTTGATACTTTTGTCCTTTTAGCTTAAATTACATTTTAAACTCTGAAAATTTAGATAAAGGTAGTTGTAGAGATGATAATTCATGAAAGAATTCAAAAGTAAAACACAACCTTCAGCTAAGTGTATTACTTATCAAAAAGAACGAAAAAATAAATGAAGTTTATATAATTAGATTAGAGGTAGTGGTAGCAGTAGTAATATTGATGGTTTCTTACACCACATTATCAATGCTTTCAAATATTTATAATGATGTCAGTAATTGCAGGTTAGGTTCAATAAGAAGTTTAAAATCCATGAACTTTTTTTGAAAATGTTGTACGAGAAAAATAATGATAACATGATATTAAACATATGAAAAACACCACCCTGTTTCAATTACATTAGTATCTTACTATTTCAAAAGAACACAATGATGGGACTCATTTTAAAAACATAGGTTGTGCCACACATGAAAAGCAAGCTTTTCTAATCTAAAGAATTCTTCAAAATTACCAAGTGTAAAATTTATAATTCTTTTTGATGGTGTAAAAAATGAGCATTGCATCTTTCATTACTTGGTTGAGTACTGACAGATGAAAACGGTTTAATTATGTGGTGTGGTTAACCATGAGTTTTCATCTAGGGAAGAAACAATATGGATATCAACGGTTGATAGGTCTATCTCTGTAAATGTAAATGCATAAATCTTGAACAATTTCTATCCTGTGCATATTGTAGCAGCCCCCGAGGACAGGCCTACGCCCTTGCACAGCTACGACACCAGTCCTTCTGTGTTTTACGTAGTTGAGACAGCTTGCTCCTCGCTGACCAGCTCCACCCACTGCACCAACTGGTCTCTCACCAGCTCGCGGTTAATCAGAGCAGCCTGAAACCAAAAGGCAAAGTTTGTTCTTAATTGTAAAAAAAAAATAAAAAAAAAATAAATAAATTTCCATACAAAACACCATCATGTCTGTGCAGTGCCGCACGCGTATTAAATCATGAAACAAACTGCATTTCAATTTTGAATAATAAAATTGATGAAAGTGACTAATTTTTTTAATCATATCAGACTATTAAAAGAATACCGCTGCAATTTAATCCCTTCGTGAAGGAGGCATTTTCAATCGCCATGACAGACCTTTTTCAAAAATTGAAGAGTGGTATGATTCGTTTTCAACATAACTGAATTCAACTTTAGATGCCATTGGTTTTTTTCACTGCTTTGCATTCATTGTCTCTTTTACGCAGTCAAAAACATAACATACAATGTACGTCTAGGGGTCGTGGGGAACGGTGAACTATGCAGATTTGAGGATGTACAATCTAGTTTGGCTAGGCCTATTCTCATGAAAAAACGGACGTATGTCGTAAGTTATGTATGTCAGGAAAGGTTTAAGTGAAATGAGATAGTCGTGAAATTCATAGGTTTTGAAAAAAAAATATGTCAATTTTGGATAAGAAAAAAAATTGAGTAGATAACACATAAAAAAAAACAACACATTTGACATGTTTATGGAGAACTCGTGGTACTGTCTTATTGGATTGAAACCCAGACATAAACAGTGAAAATCTACTAAATGATAATAAAAAAAATATATAATATATATATATTTCTGCATAATGCTTGTAAAACTTTATTTGATCAGGCCTACCATACCATACTATACAAGGGGCCACTTCTCATTTTAAAATCTGTCCATGTCATAGAACAAACATAACAAAAAAGAAAGAAAAACAATTCAGACTACTAATTAGATGGATATCGGTGGTAAATTTCACCTGGTCCTTATTTTTATCTACCCTCTAGAACCACTGGGCCTGCCACTTACAGGGATAACAGCTGGGTTGACATTGTAAAGATGGATGTACGGCGTGCCCGTCTCACTACGGGCGACCACCTGGCACTGCAGGAGCTTCATATTTGTCAGCTCTACAAGGGCGTTTGTGGCCTCTTCACTGAAGTAGTCCTCTCCTGAACGGTCATAAATATACAAGAAAGTCTAATGATGGTGGTAGCAATAAGCATAAAAATATACAGTTGAATAAAGATACACATCAATATAGTAAGGTTATTTCTGTTTGGCTCTGTGTACTGATCATGTAAAGGGTACCGTACACTTTTTGTTTAAATAACAAGGGGAAAAAATAGAAAGCCTTCCTTCAAAGTATGAATCTTTCATTTTTTACTTATGAAATGATACCCCTTATGGGGGGTGTCATGGTAACATGATTACCTTGAAGAGGCGAGATGTTCCCCATGAAACATTCCACAGCTTGGAACGGTAGTGTCATGAAATCCGTTCTGAAATACATGACAGACATACAGTTAAAATTAAAGCAAGCCAAAAAGAAAAATAATGACTAAGGCAAATAAGTGAAACTGATATTCAGAAAAAAAAGTTTGAAAAAAATTCCTATTACAAGTTATAACACTGAATTTATTAAATAAAATTTCCCAATGACATTGATTATCTTTAATTACTGCATAATGATTTTTAAATGTAAAAATTAAGTTTTGGGTTTTCTTTACATCAATATAGTAAAAATAAAGTTTGTCCAATACTCTTTGGATTTTTATCATCCCCTACCTGATTTGCTTCAGGGATGAAACATGCATGTTGGTGTAGCCACCATAGTCCACAAACTTGATTTGGGCTTCTCCATTTTCGTTTTCCTGTGACATGACCATAGCACGGTACCAGTAGCCTTCGTTCTCCACGACACAAATAACACCACCTGAGGGTAAAAAAACATACCATTCTTTAGTTTGATTTTGTTATTTTCCTAACAGCACTTGTCAGCAACACGGCTCTTATGTGGACTGAGGTCTGACAATTTTATGTGCTGCCACAAAGGGACAGAGCGAGGATACTGGTCACATTATAAAGGAGACCGGCTCAGTTGGTATGGAACGAACCTGTCAGATCAGAATTCAAACAACAAACAAGCCTCTTCTTGGAAGCTGAGATATAATTATGCCTTTTTCTCGAGAAGTTAGAAAAAAAAGCTACTATAGGTCTCCCATACTGCCAAAGGATTTTGGGTTAGTTTTGTGACATTTAATGATATTGGTTCCAACATTTTTCCTTGACTGAGTTGAAAAAAGTGTTCAGAATTTCTATGGGTGTGAAAACAGGAGTTTTGGTACATTGTACCATGACAGCTGTGCATGATATATGTGTAAGTTTATCAAAGCAATACATTAGAATTGATGACATGGGTGAGAGAATGTAATGAGCTATGTCTATCAGTATTCAGGGCATGCATAGTTATTTGGTAGTTTTGAATGAGACATTTCATAACCTACTTTAAAAAAGTACAAATAATATTGAAAATAAAGACAAAGCCCCTTTTCATTAATCTGCATTTGCCTTCATATTTGCTAAAATGCATGAGGGCAGAAAAAAGTTAATTTAAAATATAACATTTTTAATTATTTGTATAAAGGCAATACACATATCCTCTTAATCTTGAGTATAAAAAAATGCAAGATCAGATACGATTAAAAAACAATGAAAACATATTTGCCCACTTACATTCGACTGGAGTTGGCAAAGAGGGAACATTCGGATCCTGACCGTAGACAGTGTTAAGGTGATACGTCAGCTTCTCCAGCGACATGAAGGACCGATGGGTCGGCTGCTGCACAAATACATGCCCTGCGTCCACAATGGCAGACACGTAGACCTCTACAGAGACCCCCTCGGGAAGGCTCAACTGTGGTAACCAGAATCATTAATGAAGAGTCAACTTTTTTTCTCTCAATTTTATAGAATGGGGAATACGAGTAAGAAAAAGGATATGAGAAAATTACTACGCTTAATTTTTGTGTGTGTGGGTGCAAAAAGGCATGAGAGAGAGAGAGAGAGAGAGAGAGAGAGAGAGAGAGAGAGAGAGAGAGAGAGAGAGAGAGAGAGAACAGGCATGCAGTCAACGAGGTGACAATAGGATTGGTCAGCCCACTGATGAATGAGGTGGAACTGACAAAAGAGAGAGAGAGAGACAGGCAGACAGACGGAAAGAGAGAGTGAGAGAGGGGAGGGGGGGCATTATAGGTTTTACTGTAATCTAATAGGCCTTGTTCGTTTTTAACTGTGAGAAACTGCACAAACCCCCCCAAAAATATGACTGAGAGCTAAAAAAAAAATACAAACCAAACAACTCCGATGAACTACAGGCTCATGAGTCCTGCCGTGGAATTGTTTGGAAAGGGAGGTAATAAATGTTAAAATATTGGCTCTTCGATGGTGACTCTAGCTGAAACTTGCTTATACTTACAGCAGTATTTTTCTTCTGAACCAAAAGTCCCGCTGTAGTCATGTTTTACTGTATAATAATGTTAATTTAACAATGTGTACCAGAGAGAGAGAGAGAGAATATATTTTCCCAAATCTTCTCAAATCATGCCTTACTGATGCATCCCTCAGACAGCTGTTGAGGCAAGGTGTTGATCTCTATATGAGTGCCAACAAGGGAGGTTAACCCCTTGCAAAAAGCCCCATACTCACAACTTCAACAAGAGGTCATCACAGGGTTCAAGCATAAAAGTTCTATATCGTTACATTAACATCAAAACATTTACAAATTGGCAGACGTCAGTCTTGGGGTCCATCCACAATATACGTGACATTGGATGTTAAACCAACTCAACTCATTACATTTACTGTTTGAAATATATATGAGACAAAACAACATTGGCTATTGTGATGTATATTTCATTCACTGAATATTTTACAGCAAGGGTGGTAAGCAAAAGCATCTTTAAAATATGATTTCTTGACCCTTTAGAACCCTAAGCAAAATTTACTTGCAACGAATTCCCCACCTGCCTGTACACCAGTATGACCCCCCCCAAAAAAAAATCACTAGACCAACTGGCACAAAATAGCAACAATGTTGGTGCTAAAGTGAGAAGAAATGCAATTATGACAAGTGCCTCAATGATTTATAACTAATTATGAATAGATTGAATGCTTTATAAAGTTTTAGTACACAAATGTAAAAAATACTCAATTTTCGCCTGTGAGGCTGGGGAGTCAAGAGTTCTAAGGGTTAAGCTCTTGAAAAAGTTTGATCTCTGCAAATATAAGTATGTTCTTATCTTCTCTGACCATATGTCTACTTTTCAAAGAAAATACTAAAACACCATTCATTCCTAAAAATGCTTTTTTGAGTTACTAAGGTATCCTATTTATCATTTTTGAGAAAGTTCCAATTAGGATTAATTGTTTTATGAGTAAAACAAATTCTTCAAACATGTGTGTACTTCTGTTGTTTTTTTTTTACAGAATCTACATGTAAATTTTAATAATTTTTAAGCAATGTAATGCGCATGAAACACAACCTGACAGTTGTGGTTATATGCTATATAGAAATTATACATTATCATTATTATTATCATCAGGAGCACCAAAACTTGCATTTTCTTGTTCACACTATTTTAATTTTAATTACATTCCAATAAGTTTGTGAAGTGAATGATCTTTTAAGATAACAGGTTTAATAAGAGTTTCTGCCACCCACCTGCATGATATCTGGCACAATGAATGGCTGCTGTTCGCCAGAGCCAGCCCCGACAGGGCTAATGTTGATAGGCACCATGGTGAGCAGCGGGTGATCCTGCAGCGGGAACTTGCGCCGGATCATCAACAGTGCACTGTCCACCTCTGTCTGGGTGCCTGGGGGAAAGGTACATTTATGAGGCAACAAGGGTCAATCAAGCTAAAGAGTTGAGTTGGTTTGAAATCCAACGTCAGCACTATATAGACTTTGTTGTGAAACATGAAATACACTTTAAGAATTTGCAAAAAAAAATGTACCTCTATCATTTCTAGAACCAGAGGATTTTGATTTGAAAAAAGTAATTTTTTTTTCACTACGTTTGTATGGCTCTAGCTAAACAACAATTTGTGCCTGATTCACCCTGGTTGCCTCACATTTTTACCTCAATTAATAATACCAAGCCACAAATACATTGTAATTACTCTGAACTTTGGACTTGGTTTGGAAATGAAATACCCTTTTTAAAAAAAATCATTGTTAAAACTCAAAATCTAGCAAGAGCTTGGAAAGGGTAGGGTATCGGTCTGTAGCCCAGACACCTCATAGGCACATGAGTAAAGTAAAATAAATTTCTCCATTGTATCACGAAAATCAAGATGCTTGAAGCAAATCGTACAAAAAGTAAAAAAGTACCAACAATGAGCTGAATACTCAAATCTGGCAGAATCTTATACTCACCTGCAACTTGACAGATTTGGAAATCTGCTGTGAACGGATTGTTTGTTAAGGAGATGCTTGCTCCCGTCTTGTTCTTCATGAAGTTGATGTTCTTGCCTTGCCGTCCAATAAATCGGCCACACAGTTCGGACGGTATGTTAAAGTCGATCTCGATGAGAGGGTCTCCACCGCCCCCGGCAACAACTTCGTGCTCACTACCACCCCGGCCACTGTCATTTGAGCCCTACAAAGAAACAAGAATGCTCACATTTTGTGGAACAAGAGCAAGCAGTAGTCTGTAAAAAGCTTAAGATATTAACATTGAGGTTTTTAATACTGTTACAACAAAGTTCATTCACATGAGTGGAAACATGCCTTGCCAATATTAATATAATAAACAAAAAGATCCAGCCTTAAATCAACTTATTATCCATATACCGTCGAACAACCAATTCACTCGATTTTTTTTCTTCTAAAATTCAAATAACAAGTGCAAAAAATTACAGCAAACTATGGGCAGCGTTAGCACATATTAACAAGCAAAGCATTTTGATAAAGAAGTGTATTAAGCTGCAGATCTACACATGCTATGATGCTTTTCTAAATGTATAAGCAATACTGAGTGACTTATTGAGGAGTTTTAAAGGTCACATATATGTGTGCAACTTGCATCTTGTATTGTTTAATATGTATCTTTAATCTTTAAGGTTCCCCAGTTCCACTCTCTACAATATGGAAAAAAATAAATAAGGTAATCATTTATTATTATGTATAAGTTACACTTTATAATATAAAAAAATAATGTGCTAACTTTCTTTTATAAATGCAAGTGCTTCCAGACTAAAAACCACCTACCTCGCTGTTGCTATCACACAATGGCGAATTTGATTTCACTGCTTGCTCCGTATCCTTCTTCTCCTCGGTAGCATTGTTCTCTTTTATTGACGGCGCTGCTGATGCAGACTGTACAACTTCTGTTGATGCAGCCACGGGCTGTTCACTGTGGAAGGACGAGGACACTGAGGGACTGACATTCTCAGTAGAAGTGGTAGATGAAAGCATTGAAATGTCAGATTCGCTTGCGAGAACTGTTTTCCTGAGGGGTGAGTCAGGGTCGTCCAATGAAAGCTGCCTATCCCAGTTTGCTGAGGCTCCAGAGAGTGGTTTGATCCCCCACAGAGAGTCAATGTCTTCAGGCCCCAGTGAGGCCTGGCTCTCCAAGCTGCCCGTCGACATGGCCGCCATTCTCCTCCTGGCAGTGAGAACAATCGGAGAACCGGCTTCATTTGATGAAGCAGAGGAGGAGGCGAGTGGTGCATTTTGATCAGCAGTTATCTGCTTTTGTGGTTTTTGTGTTTCTGTCGCTGATGTTGACAGGGGCGGATCAGTAGTCAGTGAGGATGCAGTTGAAGAAAAAACAGGGGAGAATGGGGGCACAGAATTTTGATTGCTACTTTGCTGCTGGGTGGTCAAGTCACTGGAAATAAAATGCTCTGGGTTCCCTCCAGTCTCTAAAGAAGACACACTTGAACTGTGAAGATCTGAGGACAGAAAGAATGCTGCCTGATCCCGTGGAGAGCACTGATACCCTCCCTCTGCTGCTGTTTCACTGATCATTTCAGGCGTAGGGGCTTCCTCGTGGGAAACAGAAACAGGCATCACAGCAGCCTCAGATATCACAGGCTCCTTTACAGCAGTAGACCTCAAGTTGTCAGATCCCTTTTTCTCGTCGCTAACATCAAAACCAATGGTAGCCACTGAAGAGCAGGTGACCACCTTCTCTGAGGCCATCGCCTCCACTGGTGCTGCCAGTGTGTCGTGGTACGACTGACCACACCTCTCCATCAGTTCAATGCCTGAAGAAGCGGAGAGGCTTTGGTCCAGATCTCCACCATCGCCCTGTCCCTGCGAGCTCATAAGCTTTCCTGTGGCCTCATGCAGTCCGTCTCCCATTGCGGACATGATCATTTTCTCCACCTGATCCAGCTGTACCTGAGTCAGGACCTCACCGTGGGCACTGTCTGAGTTCTCTGCAGCATCCTCGACGACAGCCAAGCCTGCTGATTCCTGCTGCAGATTTCTCCTTGCGCATACAGGGGACTCAGCAAGTACAGGCTTGGTCAGGCCAATACCAGCAGTGAAGTCTGGTGCATTGTGACTTAAGTCTGCATCTCCTCTATCTCGTGCTTGAGTCTCAGGTATTTTCCGCTGGGTGATGGTGATGCCCTCTTTCTCCACAGCCAGAATGCGGTTGGAAACCATAACCTCAGAGTTTGGCTCAGCTGATAACACGTCAAGGCTTTTCTCGCCTGGGCTTGACTTTCCTGATGGCTTCCCTCCTTTCCCAGATTTTCTGCGTAGAATCCACAGTACTGCCAGCATGGCAAAGGCAGCTGGAACAGCCACGGCTAGGTGCACTCTGTAGTCCCTCATCTTGACTTCTCTTTCGTTTACCTCAGAGAGCACAAACAGGAGATCTGGAAAAAAAAAAGAAATAAAAGGATCACATGCCTGTCAAAGCTGAAAGGGATACCACAGTCAGTTTAATAGGGAATTGATAAATATTTCAATCTATTAAGCAGTATTGAACAAGCATTTTCCTTTCTCAATGTTTGATTCATTTGGAGGTGAGGCTGTGCAGATCAAATGGAAGCTCTAGCAGCAGCAACTTTTTTTCCAAGTTCCAACATTGCAATGCCAAGTAGATCCCCCTTTCACCAAGGTTCAAAGTCCTTGTAGTATCTAATACAAAAATTGGACTTTGACCCTAAAGTTTTCCTTGTCTTCATAATAAGCCTAAATTTTCTGATATTTCAACCAAATTCTTTTATATTTATTGAAATAATAACTATGGGCCTCTATATCAATTCTAGCAAATAGCTGGTAGTCCATTAAATGTTAAAAGGCACATATAGGCCCCCTATTAATAATTATAACCATTACATCGATTGTTTATTTATTAATATAAAAGTTTAAAACCATATAGGAATTAAAAATACTTAAGTATTTAAGTGCAAACACTATATATGAAGATTCAATAGATTGAGCCTTTGAGTGTGAGAGAAATCACAGCGTGATGGGTCAAGGTGGTGTCAATAATTTTCAGACATCTGAGAAAATTAGGCCTGCATCTATCCAACACTCCCCCACCCCACCTCCAAAGTTCAACCAGACTATCTATATAGATGTAGATCTAAATTAGAATTTATGGTTCAGTCAATCTTAGCATGTATACCCCCCCCCTTTTCCTCACACACACATTCACTTTTTTCATGTACATGAAAGATGTTACCAGCTTTTTCATGTAATTATGAAACAATGAAATTTTGTGAACACATTTCCAAACATTTGAAAGTTATTTGAAATTGGTATTGCAACACCAGTATCATCGTCAAAGGCAGAGACATGTTTTAGTACTTTGAAAAGGATGAAACATTATTGAACAACAACATGAACATGGATCAAAACAGCCTTACGCATTGGCGAATTATCAACACACAAAGAATGTATTGCTAAGTGCCACGACTTCAATTTATTAGGAGAGTTATAGACATGTTTTCTTCTCTAGAAAGTCTCATCTAGCTGAGCTCTTATCTAGGTAACAGAAAGATCAACACCGCCCTCACAAATTTATATAGATCTAAGCTTCAAGGAAAATTATTATTATTATCATTATCATCATCATTATTATTATTGTAATAATTATTTTTACAATTTTTTAGTGTAAGTTTATATCTTGCTTTTGTTCTGTAATCAAGTCGCAAATTTAAATATTGATTTCTGTAATCAAGTTGCAAAATTAAATATTGATTTTGATTATAAATAGGCCCTAGGCCTACTATTTTTTTTTTTAGCAAATAGTGCAGTGAAACTGCCACTTTGCCCGGATTGTTTTTGAAGGCACAAGCTGCCATTGGTGCCATTTTCTTTTCTTTCTTTTTTTTTAAATCTAGACTTTAGATTCTAGATCTAGAAAGAATCTCTAGATCTATCTAGATTCTAGATATAGACAATCTCTAGATTCTAGATCTAGATTCTAGGGGAAGAATGCCCTATCAAGGCGTAGCTTACGTGTCCATGAAATATATAAAATAAAAATGATTACATGGCGAAAGCTAAGTCATGTTTATGCATTCTAACTTATATAGATCTAGAAAGTCAGCTTTTGAAGTAACCTTTGATTTGCACACCTGCCCTAGGAGGAGTGCGTTCTCTATATTTCAAAATACACCCTAAATATAGATCTAGATTATTATCCTAGATCTATAGATCTAGACTAGATCTAGATCTAGATTATATCTAAATGCAGTTCTACAAACTTACATTTACTATTTTTCCAATTGAACAAGTTGAATCCGACGATGAAATCCACGAATTCAATCCAGGTTCGACGATGAAGGTGCCCCCAATCTAGATCTAGATCTAGATCTAAGCTGAGACCTCTGGACCAAAGTTGCAAGGCAAAAGGATAGGAGACGCTGCTGAAGATCCCACAAAAATGTTTTAATTTTCATATATCCAGGTTTTCGTGAGTGCTTAATTAGGCATGATCGGATGTGTGGAAGTTCGTTCAAATGAAAATCCTTACATGATTACAAAACTAGTTGCAATGCGCTTAGAATTAATACATTTGTTACTGTTACCACGTGCCAATATTACCCTAGGAAATCACACAATACACAAACAGACCGAGCTAAACTAATTCCATTACGTCCCCTAAGTCTCTTTACTAAACAGTGAAAACACATTTAATAAAAAACATGAACCGAAAATGGAAAACGAAACATAACTTTGTTCCCCAATCAGAACCAACTAGCCTAATAGTTGGGCTGGATCTAAGGCCTGCACAAAAATGAAAAAGAAAAAAATAGTAATAACACACCATGTAATAATAACAATGAATCACAATAATGACTAAAATAATTTAAAGATTAATTAGAATAGTAAGTACAACCGCGTAGACTATAATACATCGTTCAAGGATGTATGTGGGGCCTAGCATAGGCCTACTTTAAATAAAACACGATAACCAAATTGAATTGGCAACCTTCAATCAGAAGTATAATATCATTTCTGCTGCTAAAAAAATGTAAATAAGACTTATATCTTGTTTAAAATATCAATAAATATTTCCTTAAGATGTGACTTTATATTTTTTAATATCATATGTATCGACAGCGTGCATTTATTACTTTAATTATTCATAAATTATGATGGTTGGTTTTGATAAATCATTTAACGACTTTTTCCAGTTGGTTTTTTTTTTAATACATTTTTTATTTAAAATATTTTGGCCTATATAAAATTTGGCATTGAGCAAGAACAAGAAGAAAAAAAGAAGATGGGGAAGAAGAAGAAAAACAACACCAAAAACAACAGCAACAACAACAGTAGCAGCAGCAACAAAGACAAAAACCAAATCAAAATTTAAAAAAGCAATATTTTTTTTTCCCTTAATTATCGAGTTACCATCTAGGTTATTTCTTCCTGAAAAAGAACACAATTACATGTACAAATTATGATATCCTTAAATTGGGGAAATAGCGGTCTCATTGAGGTGGTTCTTTTTATTTATTATTTTTTTACATGAGATAGGCCTACACTGTTTTACTAAAACTACCACCACTACCGCAACCATTAAATGCAACAAGTAATATAAATGTTTTAATGATTATTTTTCATGTGTTGCATGCATGTAGTATAGTGCTTTATATAGTTCCCGAAAAAAAAAGAAGAAAACAGCGACAAACAAACAAAACCAAAGAAAGAAACGAGCAACAAACAATCACAACCAGCACAAAGAACATTCAAACCATGCCAAAAGAAACAAAAACAAACAAAGAAAAACAAAACAAACACAATTAGGGGGGAAAACCCCAACCAAAATGCTATTTTCACCTCTACCCCACCCCTTTTTGCGATTTACAATCAGGATTTTTTTTTTTTTTTTGCTAGAAGAAAAA
>RQTK01000534.1:251547-315465 GCA_003991915.1 Elysia chlorotica
CTCTCTCTCTCTCTCCCCTCTCTCTCTCTCTCTCTCTCTCTCTCTCTCTCTCTCTCTCTCTCTCGTCTGTCTTTATTTTCCTCTGTCTCTGCATCTGTTTCAATCTCTCATTTATCTCCGGTTTTTAGTTTGTTTTTATTTTTGTTGTTTGTTTGTTGTTGTTGTTGTTTGTATCATGCTCGCATTAGTGTTTTCTTGGGTAGGCTACCGTTTCCTTGAGCAGGCGAGGATAAATGGAAGGAAAAAACATACACAGACACAGTTACTCACAAACCGGGGGTAGGCCTAAATTTAGTTGAAACTCTCGCGATTTAACTGGCAATATGCCTACGCCTTCAGCAACGTTACGATTGCGGTTACATTGCCCATTGGCAATGTCGACGTCTTCTCAGTTTTCACACTAGCTCTTCTGTCTTGCCTTAGTTCTCTAAGGCCTAGATCTAGTACTGTTATTACACTAGAATCAACATGGCGGCGTCTTTGTGGTGGGACGACAGTGATACATCGCAACATGGTCAAGAAAACAAAAAAGAAGACCTTCTGGTTTTCGGCTACGCTTGTAAACTGTTTAGAGACGATGAAAGGGCCACTGCCATTGATAGAGGCAAACTGTTAATTCCATGGATGGGCGATGAAAAACTTATGATTGACAGGTCGGTGATGCAGCTGTCAAGTATTTCTCAAGGTTTCGATTCGATAGCTCGCGGTTAAGAACTTCGCGTAATCATTGGATTTGAATGTTTGTTTTTCAGCCCTGTCTCCTAACGAACATCACCAAATTCAACAGGAGGATGCTGCACATATTTTCGGGAACTTAAAGACTTAACATGTTAATGGTGACTTGAAGCATGACTCAGACTAAAACTAGCTAGATCTAGTTCAAGTAGCAGACAGTTACACCGAGTAGATCTAGAGATCTATAAAACCAAACAAAAACACAATAGCAAAAAAAAAAAAAAGGAGAATTAGAATTTTTATCTGTAGATCTAGTTCTTTAAGGGGTCCTGAGACTAATGAAAACGAGAGAAACAAAAATTAACAACGCAGATGATCAAGAGTTCAATGTGAAGCTAATCTATAGGTAGGCCTATATATCCTTTTATATGAATGAACAAAATTCACCATAAGGAGGATCTCAATCATGCGTTGAGACTCAAAGTCAAATTTTAAGTCAAAATAATTTCTTCCACATTCTTTAGAAGCGCGAAATTCTGTTTTTAAACAGTCTTAGTTTCAGACAGATCAGTCTTTTAGTTCCTTTTAGTGGCCTATTAATTTAACATGTATCTGGACAGTATTCATACAAATGGCCCTGCAGGTATGTGGCTCCTTACAGACCACCTTTCCTGCTCTGTCTTGCCCTGCATAAATTATTTGCAGGAATGGAAACATAAGGATTTTGCAGGTGAACGTCATCTGAATGATAAGGCCAGATGAGCTAGCATGACAAGGATGGGTATGCTGTAAGAAAATAATAGCTTAAAATAGTATTTATATTATTATAAATGTAAATTTTAGATTCACACTAATAACAGTGTAATTCAAATATTTTGATGTTTCAATATATATGCGATTGATGGTGTAATTGCCAATTTTGATAATAATTATGTTGATTCTTGAACATATATGTAGCTGATGGAGAAAAGTGTGGAATTATCAATTTTGAGATATCAACCCATGAAGCGCGACACCCCAGTTGACTGCCTTGCTGTGAAAGATTACTGGTTGCGCTCGGTTACTTTAATGACTTAGCACCTCCAAACTGGGCTCTGCAGGGTGCCGAGTAACTGCCACTGGTAGTGGACCTTCATTCCTCCTTTTTCTATCACGCGAGAAACTCAAGAATGGGTGTACAGGCTCTTAAAATGTCAACCAATGAAATCAATGAATAGTTTGGAGGATTCTCAGCCTCCCAATCACATTATGACAGTTATAAAATATCAATAATTATAGCTTGAATCTCTAAGAAAGAAAAGGGCTGAGGAAGGAGCAAGATACCCCCTGTTGAGATCCTGGGTAACCTGGCAGTATTTAGTCCCTGTGTATAAAGAAGGTTTTACCATTGATGTAAGGGAAGATAGTGATGAAAGCTGTGCGTTGACTTATGATTTAACTTATTCTTGAGAATGTTAAACGCCTCCTCAGGAGACACAAAGACATAGGAGCACACAATCACACACACACACACACACTGATATGAAATAGGCACTGGCTAAATTGCATGTTGAAATCTGATCTGTTCTGTTCGTTTAACTATGGGCTTGTAACTGCTATGGACTCATTTTACAATACTAAGTTTCTTTGGATGGTAGCTGCTTCACTCTTTGATCATTACCACCTCACAATAGCTCTGTCTGTCATGGCCTGCGTTATCAAGCAGACCCTTTCAGTCAAGAGACACACAGGAGTGTTCCATATAAAAAAAAGGGATTAGAACTGAAATATACCAGACCAACAGCTATTTAAAATTGAATAAGTTTAATTGTGATCACCTGCAGGAAAGAAAGTAATTATTGGCTTCTTCTTTATATTCCTTCTACATGATTAGTAATAAATGGTTATTAAAAAGCAGAATCAAACAAGATAATGAAATCATCAACTTCTCAGCGCAATAGAAATATAAAGTTTTATGAACTTAAAACTAGAAAAAAAAATTTTAAAAGGTATTGAAGATAACAGCGCAACACTCAGGGCATCAGTTAACCAGGTGAACAGTACTGCCACACCCAGTTACCCGTACCAGACCCAAACTAGCCACCTGGCCACCGTGCAGCCTTCAAAACGCTGCATGGATTAAGCGAAAAAGGATGTTTTATCTCTGTGCCTTTAAAGTTGAAATGTAACAAAAGGTGTAAAAAAAAATAACTATTTTAAAATCAAATAAGTCCATAAAACAGCACAATACACATACTTATGTTACAGAATCTTATCTATAGCAGAGGGAGAAAATTTTGATTTTTCCACTCTTTTCTCTCATAAGTATTGAAATAAAAAAAAAATTAATTAAAGTTATAGCTAAAAGTTGTTCCAAACATCAAAATGCTTGAATTTAGCTGTTATTAGCTTTGTTAATTCTCAAGAAATTTTATCTGGAAATAGTGTAAAGTTCTTCAAATTATATCAATATCATTCATAGGATGCATACAGTATTTAATACCTACTCTTAGCTGTAATGTATGATAAACATTTTTTGTGCTTTGTTTTGCTTTGTGTATGTGTTGCCAAACAATATTAAGATATAAACTTTGTATGCATGAATAGTGATTCATTATTTTAATTTTTATTGTTAAATGTACTTTAGTCTTTAAATAATTTCTTGGGTTACTCTTTCATGATGGGGCATTTTAATAGTTATATTTGTTGTTCTGCTTTTTAACATATGATTTACCTAGAGAACATATTTAGTTTATCCATTTGGACTTTTACACATGGTTTTATATTGATTGGCGCAGATATGATGGCCGAGGGCATTTGTTTGATCTTGCACATCATGATGCGGATAACATTGGAGAGAAAACGTCCGCACTGACTGAGGAGGAGGAAGCTGTGGAAAAGGCTTGTGATGAGGAGCGCTACTTGGAGTTACATACTGATGTGAGAGAAGCAGAGATGTATGAAGGTAATGTTATTAAATCCTATTTATTTATCGATTACCTCTCATTTATAATTAAATCAGAATAGAATTTAAAATATTTAGTTTTTCTTTTTCTTTTTTTAGGCATTTGTTTTGACTAGAATACTCTGCATTCAAGATCTTCTATAAACGGTAATAATTAATTTAATGAGCCAGGGATATCACATTTCCGGAAATTTCCATAGTTCTGTAAACATAATTTGTGTCCGGATCCTCCGGATATCTTCCTATTTGAATTTTGAGTCTTATGTCCGGAAAACACTCTTTGTCATATTGCTACCGTATTTATTTTTCTTGGGAAAAAATCTTTGTTAGTATATATGCGGTTCGGCCTTCATAAGCCTAGATCCACACTGACAAAGACCATTGTTGTTTTTTTCTTCAATTGGCTTATGAGAGTTTATGTCCAAACGTAAGAAACAATCAACCAGCAAGGTCACATCTCTCATATTTAATGTTATTTTACAAGTGAAAGTTTATTGACATGGTCTATTCTTCTGAATAATACCTATCTGTCCATTTTCATCCAGTCCTCGCTGTCTTTTCTGACAAATTGATTCTTACTGGATGTAGGATCTGACTCAGTTTATTTATTAATTACTATTTTAATGACGGAACCTTGACTAAACCATTTTTAGCTTATTAATAATTAACTAGCTTTCTTTGTTTCAAGCCTAGCTTCCCCAATCTGCAATCTTTGATCCACATTATGCTTTTTTATATAGCTAATCTGAGAACCAGGTAGCCAAACCCAATAAACTCAATAGTTTAAACAATTTCTCTTGTAGATTGTCAAACCATGATGAGAAATAAGTTATAAGATATGTAGGTGAGTTGTAAGGACTTACTTTTCAATCTGTGCTTGCACGCTGCCTTAACACCACTTAAGTGAGAAAGGTTATACAAAAAATCTGCTGATCAATAATGTTCTGTTAAGTCTTGTAGAAAATATTTAATAGCCAAATTGTACCTCTTGCTAGGCTTAAATTATGCCTTTTGAATTTAATTTAATTTACATGCACTGTTATCTAAGTTATATCTAAAACTTTTTGTTTTCCTTTTTTTTGTCTGAGAGTAAAAAATGTCCTAGGTTATCAATCAAGACTAAAAATGTTCTCGTTAAGATTATAACCTTGACAGAAAAATTAAGCAATCACTTATTTTTTTTTAATGTGTATATGCCAATCAAACTGTAACTGAATCTTTTTATTTTTTTTCTGTAATAATTTGCAGAGGAGGAATGGAAACGCTATTACCTATCACTGCAAGAAGGATACCAGTCTGTGGGATTTGGTTATGATCAGCAGGCTGGAGGTGATGTCGCCCAATGGCAACCAGGCACAGGTAAATCATAATTTAGGAGACATAAGTTTCCTGTCTAATAATAATTCATGAATAGATATGCCTCTGTTTTTGATGTGTTATTTTGGGTACACATTCATTTTTTTTAAGATTTAGAAATTCTAAAACTTCAGGCTGCGTTGGGTTTTTCTTTTCTAGAACATCTGGTAAAAATGTAATAGTAGATGAATAGGTGATTTGACATGAAGCAAGGTGGATAAAGATATATGCCGCGTTAGATCATTGAATTATATAGACTTTTTCACCCTTGAGAATGGTAAACATTTCTCAATGTTTTATTTTCAAAACTCTTAGTATGTTTTGTTTATATCACAGTCCATTCACAGTTTCAAAAAGATATGTCAAGTTTGATTTTGAATCAAATTAACATGTGACTTTTTGTTTATAGAAACAATGTGTCTCCATTGTTGTACTCTTTTGTGATTCCAGGTGAAGTTTCAACTACTGAGGAAAAGCCTTTCATCCCTCCAGAGGAGTTGCAAATTCCTGAAGGCGTGCAAATTGTGAGTTTCACTCTTTGGATAAGTTGATAATACAATCTTTATTACAGCAAAGAATGAGTTGAATTGGTTTAACGTTCAACATCAGCACTATTATAGGCTATATCATTATAGCAAAGAAGTCTATTTTTAAATATTTTATCGTAAGCTAACCTCAAAAGTACTATTTGTAGATGCCAAGCAATCTTTTGAAACGTGTGATGAGCAGAGAAAAGCTGGAACATCGTATGACAAATGTTATGATTATAGGGAAGGGCACCATGCGCATCATCATGAAGCAGTCATTAGAGTGGCAGACTCCCCTATATGCAGTGTTTGTTGACTTTCAAAAGGCAATGCATTGTGACTACATGACGAAAACATCGAAGCGGTTGACAAGTTTATCTTGGTAGTGTTGTTAGCAAAGACGGGGGCACAGACGAAGACATCAGATGTCGAATCAACAAGGCCGGATACGCCTACAACACCCTCAAACCAATCTGGATGTCTACAGCACTATCAGTTAGAAACAAGATTCAAATCTTCAATACTGCCGTAAAGTCGGTCCTTCTCTATGGCTCTGAAATATTGCGTGCAACCAAGACTAGCACCACAAAACTACAATAGTTCACCAACAGATGCCTCAGAAACATCCTCAATGTTAGGTGGCCTGAAGTTGTCTCAAAGAACTGTGGGCCAAACGAAGCAAACCCCCATCGAGACAGAGATCAAAAAGCGTATGGGATATGCCACACTCTGAAAGCCTGTATCGAACATCACAAGGCAAGCCCTTGAGTGGAATCCCCAAGGAAAAAGAAAAGTCAACCGTCCAAAACAGACTTGGCAGAGAAGCACCGACGCAGAAATAAAAGCTGCCGGTACCACATGGGCCGAGCTGAAAGAAAATGGACAGGCTAACAATATGACTCAATGTAGGAAAAGAGGCTGAGGTAATGAAAGCAGCGAAGGATCAGGAATTCTTGAGGGGCATGGTTGCCAATACAAAGCACAGCATCAGCATTTTATGTATGGGATCATGCCATAAATTTTGTTGTTGTTGTTGTTGTTTTTTTTTAAGATCTAAATGCAACTGAAATTAGATACATAATATTTTTATGAAAACACTGTGACGTGGCATAAAAATCACTTAATTGTAAAATTTCACTAAAACCGTTGATTACGTCTCTTTCAGTTGTGTTGGATTTTCTTTATTTGCTAATCTCAACATCTTCCATTACACATGTATTATCTCCAACGCATAGATTATAAAAAGTTACATGTTGGTTTATTCTTTTAATATTCTCTGCAGCCAAAATGCCAAAAGCAAAATGCCCGTATTGAAAAAACAGCAACATTCATCGCTCAACATGGAATCCAAATGGAGATTATGCTTAAGACAAAACAGGCAGGAAACAGTCAGTTTGACTTTCTCTCGTTTGAGAATGAGTTAAATGCCTACTACAAACACATGGTCAGCATGATCAAGTCTGGAAAGTATAAACCAATTCAAAAAGAGGAAGAGGATTCAAGTAATGGTGAGTTGGCATTCAAGTCTTCTGAATATGGTTTGTTTCTGAAAGATAGACAGGGACGTCTTAACAAATAGAGGGTTTTTGAGATATTTATGCTTTCCCCTGGATTTTTAATTGTTGTTAAAAAAAAATTGTGCATCCTACCTATAAATCTGTAGTTGTTTAAAAGGATCTGTGCTTATGATTATGATAGATTAAAATTGGAGGTACAAGACTACTTTGTTTACCTAACTTGTGGTTCCGGTTCCCTGATGTTGTGTAAAAGAGTAGGGACAAACTTCAAAAAAAGTCATAAATTGATCATTCCTTCTAACCCATGGACCACAATTGATGGATCTTAAAAAATAGAAGGTGAATACTCTTCTTTTAATAGCTGTGACACTTCAGCAGCTTTCAAGATTGTGACGTTGATTTGATAAAGTCTGTCCCTGTTGCAGATCAATTGTTGAATAATTGTAATTAATGTAGACTCAACCACACTATCTTGTCAACATTAACAAAATAATGGTTACTAGAAATCCTTTGTAGAAAACCAATAATTTAACTCTATGTCTGAGGCTTAATACAATCAGTGCTTTACAATTATCTAGATCTATAATGGATCTCAACAACAGCAAAATAACAGCGCTCACTGTGGCGAGATGTTACAACACGATTAGAAGTATAAACACTCCTCACTCTCCAAAGAACCATCAATCAATCACTCTGCCACCCCCTGCTCTTATAATATACACAAAGCACAGATCTAAAAAAATCTCTAGACCTATCTAGCTATACCAGGAAAGGTCCGGAATCTAGATTACATAATTATTCATTAACACTACTCGCCCCCTCTCTTCTTAACCTTTACACACCACACAATTATAGGCCTCTTCCTTGTGTGTGCACTATTTTAGGGAATTTGCAAAAGTTTGATATTTCTTTTTTTTTTAAATGGAAAGTGTGTAGATTAATAAATGAAAAAAGTAAAGGTGCTAGCACAAGAGCATATTAACCCGCACAACATGTGTGCAGCATGATAGGTAAAAGTTTATCAAACTTCGAATAGTTTCTAGAACATACCACGTAGATCTAAGCTCCAAGCTGGTAACAGCCGATTTGGTGAACATCATAGTAGGATATACGTAAACAATGACACAAGGATCTTTAAATTGATCTCTTTCCATTTTTGTTAGTCCTGTGCTCATTCTGTGATCTTGGTCAGTTAATCATTCAAGTGTATTCTAATGAGATGCATCAGTGCAAATGTCTCAAGGTTGAAAAGAAACAAAGAAAAAATAAGGAATATTTTTTTTTTAATTGAGTTTTGAAATTCAAAATTTTTAATAATTTCTTTAAAATTGCTAAAACTAATTAAAATATTTTGAGTATTTATTTTCATCCCTTTAATCAGAGGAAGGCCACAGTGATAATTATCTTCACCCATCTTTGTCATCTGCGTCATCATTACCACCTCCACCTCCTCCGGTAGGTTTGCTCTCGAAATTATTTTAAAGCATTCAAATAATCAAGACATTTTAAGTTTTTATTTACAAATGAAGCTATGAAAAATTTGATTTAAATCTTGTTAACTCTGAGATCTGTAAAAAGACAGCAAAAGACTACTTATTGTAACCTACCTGTAACATAATTATTGTGCACAGACTTTTTGCACCAGATATTATTTAATTTTGTGTTGGTTGATGCATTGGTAGTTATACTGTATAAATTTCTTCCAATATCTATTTCAGAAATGCTGTCTATTATAAGTTTGTACTTTAAAAGCAAATTGCACCTTAATTCTCATACCCATTCCCAAATTTAACCTTGGAGTACTACAGTGTGAAGTGAAATGTATAATTTATAATATTGTCTTTTTAATTAATTTTTATGTCCTTGGGTTAGGTAAAGGTTGTCAGATGTATGTGATAGAAACAGCCTTTAACAATATCTGCTTTTTTTGTGTGTTTTTTTCATCAAAGTATCCAATCGTTTTTTCCACAGCCCAGCAAACCTATTGAACTTCCCAAAGTGTCCATTCATGATACACCTTACGGAGCACTTATCAACTCTATAAGAAAACACACTGAAATGTGAGATACTATCTTTTTAATGAACTTAAATTTCTTCCATCCCCATCCCTTCAACCAGCTTTTTTTTTAAATGTAAAATGGAGCGGGCTGCAGATAGCTGAAAAAGAAAAAAGACATTTTTTTTTCTTGTTTGTAATATGTAGTTTTGTCAGATAATTTGCAAATTATATAAACATAACTATTATCCATATATGGCTTTTGCTAACTCCTTCATACTGTTGCAACCAGTTTTAAAAGCTCCTTTATCTGCACTTTCTTTTATTGGTGAGACCACAAAATTAGTGTATGTTATGGTGCTCACCTTATCCCTCTTATTTTGAAACTTTGATTTATTGGAAATATATTTGAGATTTTATACATTTTACATATAATCTTAAACTTAAGACCATTGTCTGTTTTTTTCTCACTACCAGGTCAAAACCAAAGAGAGTAGATTCGAGCCTTGAGGTGCAGACTTCTTCAGTTCCATCCTCTCACCAACTGGGCTCTTTGCAGGCATCAGCTTCTGAGAACATGTCAGGAAACAAATATTCGAACAACCCTCCCCCTCCCGGCACAGAACCAGTGGCTCTCCCCATGGTGAGCTCACTGAATGGACCAGCGTTTGTGAACGAACTGTATGGGCCGCAGCCTGGCGACGGAGGGGATTCGTCTGAATCTAAACTTCACAGGCGGAAGAAAAAGAAAAGACGGTCATCGAGCTCAGACAGTTCGTCCTCTTCGTCGTCCTCCAACTCTTCCAGGTCAAGGTCGCCAAAAAAGAAAAGGTTTGATTTAATTCCTATCTTGTTTCAATCAAGTTTGAAAGTGGTCATATAAGAAAACTCTAAGGATCAGTGTCATAGTTTTTTTGTTTTTTTTTAAATAGAAACCTAATCTTGCTGTAGCCCTTTTTTTATTATAGTATTTCCAGAAAAGCTGTAATCCAACCATATCATAAAGTGGGACTTCAACCTTTTGTAGTTGAAAGTTTCAGAGCTGCAAATCTAATGCCACCTTTTCTATTTACCTTTTTAATTATATGGTCAAAGGTCAAAAAATGCCAGAAGAAGGTCACAATTTTAGGAGTGCATAAATTAATTTTTCAATGCTTTCTGGTATGAAGATTAGAAATTCAGTAAATGGTTTTTATGGTGCCTTATTTTCTTGGAAATACCATTTTTATGACCTGGATAGTGTCTGATGTGACATGTCAGATATCTTAATTGTCACAAATCTAACCGTGGACCAATTTTGTTTATTCATGTGCTTCCGGCATATAATTATTAGCGTTCTTTATTATACTATTTTCTGTTACTTTCTTTTTCTTCAAGGAAATCTGGTGCAAACACACCACCAAGAATGCATGGGCCCGCCCCAATCCTTCCCCCGCCACCAGATGTTTGCCCTATTGTTGATCGCATGGCCATGTATGTTGCTAAGAATGGTGCAGAGTTCGAAATAGTTGTCATGAACAGAAAAGACCCTCGCTTTCAGTTTCTGAATGAGTACCATGCCTACTTTCCATACTACAAGCTCAAAAAAGAAATGTTCCTAGAGGTGAGTGAGGTAACACACATTGAGCCGAAGCATTGATCTTGGTGTACATTTAATGACTTTTAAAAATTTAAAGGGTTTTATGGTTGTAGGTTTCATCACCTTACTATGGTCTTCCTCACAGATAGACGAAAATAATGTTGAACCACAATAAGAATCTTTGAATAATTTTCCATTATCTGTGCTGTAAAAAGAACAATGGGTTAGGCCAATTTTTTACATTCTAATTTTAAAATTAACTCCAGTTTAAAAAAAAAGTTTTTTTTCAATAGCTTCTTTCGTTTTTCTAAAAACTACAGATTTTGAGATATACCTCAGACCCATCTAGATCTAGACCAAAGCAAACACCATTGTTATTCTTAATAGAAAAAATCAAATTATGGATGAATTTAGATCTTGATCTTTACCTTCTGAAAAGAGATGTATGTAACTCAGCTTAAGTGCACATTCAGATAGCTAGGTACAACTTATTGCAATCATTTTTTTTTTTATTTAATGAATATTTTCCTGATTTCCAATTAAGACAATTGTCTTCTTTTTAATATTCTTTTTTGTTTGTTTTTGTTCTATTTAACAATTTGGTTTCTCAAATTAATAAAGATGCATATACAGTGGACCTTGTGTGTAACAAAACCTTGACATAATTAAATCTATCATATGGGTGTTTTTTTCCAAAGTTTATGAAACCTTTATTTGGTCCAGAGATTAAAAAAAAAATTTTTTTAAACCTTGGACATAAGGAAGTGAGGTTTCCATGAACTGGTTCAGATTTCGCGAGACATATCTGAGGCCCACTGTATACGAATGGTTCTAAAATATAAAAAATTTTCACTGATATACACATCAGTTGTTTAGTAAACATTTTTACTTTGTTGTATTTAAACAATTAGGAAATGGCCCGAAACAAAGATGATGATGACAAAAGTGGGAACAATCAAAGGAGCATCAGTTTCTCTATCAAGCCTAAACCGAAAGAGGCAGAGTCAGGACAGCCCGCAGCCAAACCAAAACCCAAGTTGTTTGAATACGACAGCAGTGAAGGTATGGCTTTCTGGACTCACTCATTGCACAAAAATTAATCTGAATCATTTAATTTTCACGGAATTGTTCTGAAACCTTGCAAGATTGGGGTTTTTTTTTTAATGCCTATTTGTTTGGTTACAGGACTCATATTCAAAATCCTTTTAATGTGCCAGGCTAAATATTTCCCAAAGGCTTTTCTGCACCCCAAATATTTCTCTAAAAAGTTGTGAGAGACACTGTTATACTTTTCCCCTCTTGACTCACATAGAGAGGGTGCTTGTGGTGATCGTTGCTTCTCTTTGTCTTTTTTTAAGAAAGTCTATCCCAGCTCTAATCTTGAACTGCCATGTATATACTTTTTTAAGATCCTACCATCCTACCATTGTATCTCACAAATAATAATGACCAGTATGTATATATGTAACCCTTCCCTTACAATTCGCATATATTTCTAACACAGTATTTTCTACCCTCATTACCATTCACATATACATTTCTCACACAGTTAAAACTACCTATCCCCGTATATTTTCCATTTGAGAGTAGGTCACTGTTATCAAGCAATACAAGTAGTGTTGCTATGTACCTATACTGGGCTAAATGTTAGAAAGGCAGAGATTTTGTTAATTTGTTTTAATTAGTCATGATGTAATCATTGAGTGACACATACTAAGTAGTAGGGTGATGCTCGGTAATGGAAGAGGGGATAATAATTATTATAATTATAATAATAATAATAATAATAATAATAATAATAATGCTCTTTATTCCTACACAAAATATGTCCTGCTTCAAAATGTTCACCTCATAGCATAATTTTCTGTCTATGCCAGGTGAGGAGGGTAAGGGGGAAAGGTTAGTGCAGGAGACATTCTCAGAGTCTGGATCAATTACGCCCCCTCCTTCTCGGCTCTTGATGGATGAAGACCCTCAAAAAGAAAGTACGTCGTGGCTCTTTTAACACTGCCTTACATAAATAGGAGTTAAGGAATAGGCATCTGAAAAACAGTAATCTTTATGTATATTACATGAGCTCCATTTTTATTTTTGCTAAAAAGAAATTCAAACATAAATGGTTTATTCATTGAAAGCAGTGTGATTCTTCTATAACATCTTTTAATTATGTTCCTCCAGTGGAAGAAAAGCTGAAAGACAAGCTGGCAAATGCAGTAAAAGAAAGACTGTCACAAACAAACAGAGAGAGGCAGTTACAACAGGAGCGTAAGAAGAAGGCAGCCATGTTCCTTAATCTTATAAAGTCAAGTCAGCCAACGGATCCCAGCCCTCCACACCCTACAGAGGATTCATCAGCACTTTATGTTGGTGAGGTTTCCCAAGTTACAATTGTGCACCTTTTTTTAAGCTAATATGTAGCCTTTTCAATGTTAAATTTCTTGCATCAGTCCCAAATGTATTGAAAAGGAAAGCCCCTTCTTCATGCTCTCAAAGATTCTTTAACATTAAGTCTTTTTACATTTGCGAGATTAATGCATGATAAGAATAACTAACAACCTGGTAAATCTAGACTTGTGTTTGTAACCAATTTCATTGTCATCTGCCTGATTTAAAACATTTTAAGTATTTACTTGAATGAAGCTTATTTTTACTGCCCTTTTTACCTCATGTAATAGGCTGTGTGATGCATCAAATAGTACACACTCTTTTAATCCAGTTATGCATATTCAGCTATTCTTGAATATCCATTGCAGATCTTACTTTTATTTTTTCCATTGCAGGAGAAGCAAGCCCTGCTCCAGTTGTATTTGAATATGACAATGGGCAGGTGCCGCACGCAAGGAAAGAAAGATCACGCTCACCGAAACACAAAAAAAGGAGAAGAAGGTCTCCGACACCCCCAAGTGCCTATAGTTTAGACCGAAGGTAAGGAGATAGACAGACCTGCCTATTTGTTACGATTTGATCGGTTCATACCGATTTTCGTTGTCAATCCTGATTTCCCGAATGTACTGAGTTTTCTAACTTTAAAGATATTCAGCAGTGCGATCACCAATTTTTTTCCAATATTTTCTGCCTCTATTCGCTGCTCATCAAGAGATCCAAGACTAGCACGTTTCCGCGGCGGTAGAAAGCTCATGGCCCACACCTACATGTATTACATTTTAGCGTAGTCCATCTTGACAGCGTAATTTGCTATAGACCTAGGGTCATGCACTCTTGATCAAAGCCTATTCTCTTAGATCTAAGTTTTTAATATGTTTGAAAGGTAACTGATAATGCACCTCTCAGAGGTGCCAACCCGTACGCTTTGGCTTATCTTCGTTAACTTTTTCTACTCAAATACGCTGATACGTTTTTTTTAGTGAAAATATACAAACTTCTGGGCAGCACGGCTGTCTTTTTTTTTGGAATAAGAAAAAAGGTGCATGTTTTTAAGATATGACAACACCTGTCCTCTCACTCAACGGAAACTAATGGTTTTCTCTGTGAATCACTCCTATATTTATTTGGTTCACTCTGTGAATCACGTCTATATTTATTTGGTTTTCTCTGTGAATCCCTCCCAGCTGCGTGATTCGATGGCGATTCTCGGCCCGCGTGGAGCATCAGATGAGGTCCTTCATGAGAGGCTTCAATGCTCTCGTTCCCCAGAATCTGCTCCAAATCTTTGATGAGAATGAAGTAGAGGTATGTCAATATACTTTGTCAGTCTTTTAAAGATGACATCCATGTTTTATAAAAAAAAATTTGCAGGTAAGCTAAAATGGCAATGTTAGTGGATACACATGGTCGTACCAGTACAAAATGTAAACACTAAGATTTACTGATAGGATAACTATATTTTCTTTGTTCGTGAGCTATAAAATATAATTATTTGAAGAAAATTCAGCACCATTTTTAACCCACGAAGCATGGCGCGCCACTTGACTGCCGGCCCTGCTCGTGGCTACGTCACTGACTTAGCACCTACGGACTGGGCACTGCGGGGTGCCGAGTTACTGCCACTGGCAGTGGGCTTCCATTCATCCTTTATTACTCCTTTTTCTATCAAGTGAGAAACTTGTGAATTCTCAGCCTCCCTGTTACATTATGACGGTTATATCACTGATGATAGCTTGGATCTCTGAGGAAGTAGAGGGCTGAGGAAAGAGCAAGATACCCCCTGTAGATATCATGGGTAACCTGTCGGTTTTTAGTACCGGAATATAAAGACGGTTGTACCATGTATGTAGGGGAAGATGGAGATGAAAGCCATGCTTTGACTGATTCACATAGGAGTGTCAAATGCCTCCCCACCAAAACACAAAGACAAACACGCACACACACTGATGTGAAAAAGACACTGACCACATTGCATGTTGAACACCATTCTGTTCATTTTGAAGATCTGCCAACATTACGCTTTGGGCGTAATTTATTACGCCCAAACGCGGCAAATTACGCTGTACGCCCGGTCCTTGTCATATATTACGCCGAATTGAAAATAGTACGATCTTAACCTTAACTTCTAGCCACTGGTTCAGATATGGCCCAAGAAAATAAACTTCATACACACTATCGATAATACCTATTCGATTATTAGGTACTTTCGTTTTCACTTTTTCAATACAATTACTATTACGGTTTACCACTAGTTTTATAGTTTGATTTACCGCATATCGATAGTCAGCTGTATGTATACTAGCGTCCGGTATTTATTTTTCGTTTGGGTTGTGTTCAATAGTGTAAAACAAAGTTGATGTCTGCATCGCAAAGCATCAATTTGCATTGATCAATGTTTTGACCGTGACCACTGTAAGTTAAAGAAATAGGGACTCGCCATCGTTTTTCATATAAGCTTTCAGTTAAACATGATGTGGGCTAGATTGAGGTTCTTATTACCTAACTGGAAAAGTATATCACTGGTAGTAGTAATAAGTCACGGTGCTTCACGTTCCTGTGGTCAATGACCCGCTCTATGTCACTGATGCTTGTGATCAGTTCATAGGGATGTGCATGTTGCACCCACATGCAAGCCATTAGGTACCTTGAAAGAAGTGAGTCCGCCTCAGATTTTAGAGTGTGGCCCTTTTATGCTCGCAATAATCTATGCAGGAGCCACCAATCTGCATCGAAGGTTGCCTTTCTTATTTATCCATCGCTTGATGACACATGGCAGGTTGGACTTTACACGCCCCTGTCGACGTATAATATATTACATGTAATGACCGTAGCCTAGTTGTCGGTGGATAGATCTAAACCTTTCCCTATTAAACCAAAGATTTTCACACAACTGCGATACTCAGCCGAGAAAATTGTACATTGTATTGTACTGAAGGTCTTACGAGGAGAAATTCATTTCTCACCATCATAATTTTTTTTCTTCAATCTTTTAAATAGATAATATTGGCTTCGTTTATAACCCCCGCTGCCATTTTCTTGGAATCAACAGAATGTTCAATGCACCAGTCAAAAATCAGGATGAAAACAAAACCAAAAGTACATGTATGTGGCTGATTGTTCACTAGATCTAGTACTGTAGTAGCAAGAAATAGGAAGAAAGCGTTGATCGTTTTAACCAAAATGAAGCCCAAGTAGGCTATTATGTCGTTCACATGAAACAAGTACACAGATACTAAGGACTTCGTTTCTTCTTTAGAATCTAATAGGGAATTAACTTTCAGGACATTCTCAAGGCTTTGCCATGTAGCACTGACAGGTTAATGATTCACAGTTTGTCTAAAGGAAGATCATCTGATATCAAGATTATCTAGATCTCGATTTTTTACTCTAGATTCAATTACTGAACAGTTGGATTTACAAATCAGTGTTTTCTTTTACATTGATAAGGCTCACTAACAGTTAACTGTATTTATCTTTGGCTCTCAATGACATATACCATTGTAAGAGGGTTTGTAAAAAGAAAGTCTCCTTTCATACACATGTATCCTCATGGTTAATTAAATTTAGTATTTTTTCCTACATTAAATCTTTTAGTTTTTAAATATAGTTTCACAATTGTGCACCCATGAACCATATTTAATTTTCAATTCACCACTAGTGGCCCTTTATTTAATTAATTTTACTAAATTCATTATCTATACTCCTCCAAACCTCTTTGGGCTTGGAGACATGTGATTATCTCTAGTTATAAACATCAAGAGGTAATACATTTAATTTTTTACCTTTATATCCTCGTAAAAAGCAGTAGTATTACGACAGCATATAAAATTTCTTTCTCACACGCGTGTGTATGTTTCCGGCATTTTATTACTACCAAGTTCCAAAAATTACTCTCTGTGGCACCTGATATTACTCCAAGAGAAAATTTAGGTTGGCAGGTCTGGTCAAATGATTTATAACACCTGTCCTCTCACTCAACGGAAACTAGAGATGAATAAAGAAAGTTTCCAGTGCTTTGTGCGTGGGCGAAAGAAAATTTATGGACTATTTATTCATTTTATTGATACTGATCAGCGATATTCTTTTTTTTCTATACTCGTTAAACGGTGCAACAGAGATTGGGTTAGTCAACAACTGTAGCAATACCGATCAGTTCCAACTCGTCGTTTTCTTTAACGTTCATGCGTCAGAATAATACCGATCTCTCTATCTTGACTTTCATTGACACCGGCCGTCATTTCCAAGCAAGTGATGATTCTGATTTGTGTTATCATTAACTCACTGTGCATTTACAAACAAATAACGTAATCTTAATGAATTGTTTATTCGTTTGATTAACAAGGCATAGGTATATTCTTTTAAACCTAAGCTAGGGCTGGGGAACAAGCATTTTATTCAACATCAACCAAGATAGGATCTGATTTTTTTTTTCGAATCTGTTCATTGCCTAAGAGAGGCAAACATTACCAGTTACGTCATCGGTTTAGTTTGATTGTTTTGTTTTGTGTTCTTAAATCTAAGAGTTGATGCAGTTCTGAGTGATTGAAAATTGAGGTTACAAACAAAGTGAACTGCTAGAATAAGATGGATTGAAATGCGAAATCCTTGACATGATTTGCAAATGAATAGTTCAATACTATCATCTCCTCATTCCATGACCACAGACCCCCACTACGACCCAGCCCTCCACGCTGGCAGAATCGGCAAAGTCCTTGGTCATCTCTGAAACCTAGAGACAGGGATAGGTCTCCAATAAGGCAGAGAAGGTCTCACTCTCCTCCCAAGAAGGAGGAAAAAAAGAAAAAGCATCACAAACGTTCAAGATCAAGGTATTCAAGTTAAACTATTTCAATAACAGTTTTTTTCTGTTGCATTATTCTTAAGCTCAATTGTATAATCCTTCCTGTAGCTGCTTGGTTATTGGTTATGATCCCGAAGTCCAAGAAGATAACATTTGATTTGAAAGTGAGCTAGAAGACTTCATTTATGTCAACCATAGCTATAGTTATATTCTTTGTATCCAAACAAGCATTTAAATAAGTTAATGTGCTTATTGACACCAAGGTATTAAATTGTTAAGATCTTCTCAAGCATGTTGTTTCCATTGTAATGTAATAATTACATTTGAGGACATGCAAACTCTATTTTCGGTTAATTTTTTATATATTCATAAAAACATGTTTCTACAAATTAGTTTAATGCACTGAAATCTACAATTTTCTATGTGTACTTTTTGTGTTTGAGAGCATGTAGTTTTTACTTCACATTGAAGTGATTTACAAACTTTTTAAATTGGTTTTATAGTTTGCTGTTAGTCTTTCAACCAGGCATTTGTAGTTTGAGAAATTTAGTCAACAGGAATTAGGATTGCTTGCATATTTGCACTGCATCATGTAATGTCTTCTATTTTCTCATGTTTTAGGTCACCTAAGCACTCTGATAAAATCAAGGACAGATCGTCAAAGCACACAAAGGAAAAATCTAAGCACAAATCATCCAAAGATCACAACAGGCGGAAGAAGGAGAAATCCAAACACAGGAGCCAGGAGCGTGACCTGGACGATCCAGCCAGCTTCAGAAACACTATTGTTGATGACAATGAAGTAGTGATTTTAGACAACTCCCCAGTCAGTTTCTCACACTCACAAGATGATCCTGTGCTGAAGAACGGCAAAAGCACCTCTCTGGTAACTTCTGACAATAGACAGCAATCGATCGATGTTGATTTAGGATCAATTCCTGTTCCTGGGATGTCGCCACTGGCTTCATCCTCCTTGGAGAATTTGGGCAAATCTTTTACCTCATTAAACCAAGGGTATGTGCTGACTTTTTCTTGTACAATTACTGTTTTATATTTGATAACAGTAATTTCAGTAGTGTCAATTTCCGGTAAATTTACAGATTTTCATATATTTTTTTTTAGTTTAGCAGGTAGGAGTTGAGTAAAGGTCAATCAAGGGGCTATGTATTATGATCCAATATCCTTAGCCACTTTATGTAACAAGGGTCAGTAAAACATTTAATGATCCAGTTGGCATCACTGTAATTGATATGAGAATCACATCCCTAATGAAAGTCAAAACAATTTAATATTGTCCCCTACTGGCTCTGAGGGGTGTCAGTATAATGTGACCTGCTGAGAAGGAAGTCTCTGTGTGACAGTATGTAATTGTTAAGTTGTCAGATATTTGATACCCATCCATAGTATAGCCTACCTGCCTACATTACAGTTTGAGTGTAGTTTATTACGCCAAAGTGTGGCAAATTACAAAATAGTACAATCTATAACTTCAGTTTCTAACCACTGGTTCAGAATCTAATGGGGAATTAATTTTCAAGACATTCTCAAGGCTCTGTCATGTAGCACTGACTGGGATAATGATTAACACTTAGTCTAATGGAATGTCATCTGATTTATATCATAATTATTTAGATCTATATTTTCTACTCTGTAGACATAAACCCATTACTGTAGAGTAATCTACAAATCAGTGTTTTCTCTTGGATTTAAAAGACTATAGTTAACTGTATCTATCGTTGGCTTTCAATGACGGATACTGTTATAACAGGGTTTGTAAAAAGAAAGTGCCCAGTCATACACATGTATCTACATGGTATTAATTAAATTCATGATTATTTTTTTCTGCATGAAATCTTTCTATTTTGCACCCATGAACCTTTTTTAATTTGCAATTTACCACTAGTGGTCCTTTATTTCATTAGTTTTACTTCTTCTTCTTTTTCTTCGTTCACTTAATTAGTTATACTAAATTCATTATCTACACTCCTCCAAATCTCTTTGGACTTGGAGACATGTGATAATCTCCAGTTGTAACCATCAAGATAATACATTTCAATTTTTTCCCTTTATATGATTGTAAAAGTCGGTGGTATTTTGTCAAGGATTATTCAATTTTTTGTTATGGTCGGCAGGTCTGAGTCTAGAACTTCAGTTGGATGTTAAGAAACTAACAAGCCAATCTATTTGAGTTTATGACAACGCTCTTGTTTTGCAATTTTATTATGCTATAAAATGCATAACAGTGAAATCAAGATCACAAAAATAACTGTAAAGTGTTAAAAAAATTATTTGCAAATTTTGTATGACAGCAAATATGGGACTATATATTACTATACTCTTTCTTTACCAGTAAGGGGAGTATAAGCAACTCGCCATCACTGCATAACTCAGGGTCAAGGAGTAGCACACCAGGACGGACTTTCTCAGACTCTGCGGGAGTGCCAGCATCTTCGGTAAGAGTAATATTTTTCATTCTACTTTGAATTACTTTATGGGAAAGGTTTGCTTGATTGTTGCTTAACGTCCAATGCCAGCACTGTATAGGTTATATTGTGGACGGAGCCCCAAGACTTATATCTGACAATTTTATGTGCTGCCACACATGAGACAGTGCGGGAGGCCTGGACTCTCAGATAGTAACATTATACTGACTCCAATCCAACCAGTAGGGGGCAAAATTGGACAAATAAATTTCTAAGTGGTCGCAGGTTTTGAACTGTACATCTTTAGATTGAGAGATGCACACTCTACTACTTGAGTCTGTTGCCCCCACCCCAATTTTTCTTCGAATTGTTTTTGGGGAAAGGAAAAAAAGCACAAATACTAAAATGTAAGAAAGTTAAGTGCAGATCTCATGACCATTTAGTGTTAGTCTTCCCTCCAATAAAGTGTTTCCAGAGAGGTACAAAGAGTTTCGGGTGAGTCATCTCCCAAGAACTGTGCAGATAAGACATACAGTTGTTTTTTTAAGACTTTAAATATCCACTATGACTAGTATGAGATAAGATAAGATAAGATAAGATAATCCTTTATTGTCCCATAGGGAAATTTTCCGTGGTCATACATACATAAATACACCAGTTGTACACGTGTGACATAAAAATTAGTGATGATAATAATAATCAAATATAATGAGCGATTTCAAACATACAACTCTTCACGCATATACAAGAATACATTTAATACTGCATACAAACACAAAATCCCGACTGCAATTCTCCCGACCCGGAGACAACGTTCGCCCCGCTCTAGTTAAAGCTATTTTGTAGTCGCCTAATGGATGTTGGTATGAATGAGTTTTTGTATCTTATCTTATCTTGGTGTAGAAAAATATATCAACATATGATTAGTTTAGTAAACACATTCAGCTAAAGATATTATTTTATGTTATTGAAGAATTTCTGCAAACTTGATCAAAATACACTGAAACCAGCAAAAATTGTGCTTGTTGGCTAATAATATATATTATTTCTGTCTTCATCTTCATTTTTAAAAATCTTTGATTTTGCGACACCCACGATCAGCTGAGTGAGCGAGTTTGTTTTACAGCACGTCAGCAATGGTAACTGCAATATTTTATAATCAGCTGAGATTTAAAGTGCACACCACCCAACTCAGTTAGGAGAGCTAACCCATTTACATAGGGTTGTTCTGGAAAATGATATCATTTTATTTTACCTTAAATTTGTTTATAAATACTGCTTGTCCTATATCTCTTTGTGTCACTTTTTCTGAGTAAATACTCACATCTTCTTTTCTCGTCTCCTACAGGACCTAATGAGCAAGGTTCGAGCAATGTTGAAAAAAAGTAGAGAAATTGCTAGAGCAGAGGAACAGTTAAACCTGGATGAATCTGATGAAGTGTTGTGAGCTCTGTGAAAAATGACCCCCCTCCCCCATATAATGATTTGTCCCAGGAATGTTGTCGCAGTATATTGTGTAAATGAGATGTGAGCAGTGCAGTGCAATTGATAGCAGAGTGTTCTTCTTCAGATTAATTGGTGTGGCACTGCGTGTAAATATTAAAAAATTTGTTGTTTTTTTTGCATATCCTTTACCCTGTTGACATACTATTGTATTAAAAGATTTTTTTTTTAATTGTTTAGCATATTGACTGAGCTTTCACATGTTTCTAATAAATTATGAAAAATTATGTTGTAAGATGCCACAATCATTCCTGTTCTAATGAAAATGATTTTACTGTGCAGATTCTTGTTCCCCAGTGTGTTTTTGTATGTGTGTAAATTAATTCTCTGATCTATCCACAAAGTTTGAAGATTGTCAGCACCTATCATACTTGTCATAATGACCTTCTTTTTTCATCCACCTCTTTTTGTAAACTGAAAACTTTTGCTCCACTTCCTGTTTTCCCTGTATAAACAAATGTTCAAAGTCTTTACTAGTTTGAAAATAAAGTGGGTTTTTTTTTTATAGTATTAGTAAGTAGTTGAAAAACCTGTCCTACTTTGTCAAAACTTGAGCTCATTATGGCTATATTATTAAACTTTAACTCAACATACTCACATTGCGTACACCTACATGTAAGCTGTGAATTAGACTTTTTGTTGTTGTGAAAGATAAAAAGCTGAAGCTTCAAAACATTTAAAAATGCTTGTTCTATCTTTAATGGTTTAAAAGATGGAAAATTTTAAAATACAATGTAAACAATAAAAAATAGTGCGATTTGGTTAGTTATGTTGGCAGATTACTGTGACTCTGTTGAATTAACTTAACCCTAATCGTACGTTGGGGGTAATTTTCGACCTCAGGGATCAGTTATTCTCTGTTTTACTATACTTGTAGTTGGAATATATTTTTGTAACTTTATCATGTACTCTTCAGTCATTTATTCCTCCAAATGATTCTGTCTGACTGGCAGCAAAAGACTATATACCATATTGACCATCGATCATTTTCTAAACATATATTTTTTTGCCAATTGTGGGTCGTTTTTCGATCCCTAATCGTCAAAGAAGTAAAAATACCTACTATTCCTAACCGTTAAATATTATAAGAAAATTTTCTTTCACATCCCTGTGAAAGCGGGAACAGACCAGAAACAAAGATTTGGTTAATGAGATTGGTGGTAATAAAATCATGCTCTAGGTCTGAAGTGAATGGTGTAAAAAAAAATACCCTCAACATACGGATGCGCATATATTGGTTTTTCTTCTGTACTGAATATGGGGTCGAACGTATCCCCTGTTGCCCGATGTATGGATAGGAATCTTTTGGGTTTTTTTCCTCTGTACGGCACATGGGGTTTGAAATGTAGGTGGAAAAACATGATTCATGATTAGGGTTAAGAGAGCTTGTACTTGCAGTGCATAAAGGCAGAACTTACACAGCGTGGGCTCCTTGCACCTGGAAGTTATCAGACCTGACAGGTTAGGGCAGCGTTATCAGGGAGTGTGTCTATGCATCGCTGACACAGCCTTGTCCAGTACAAAATGTTCAGAAATGCACACATTCCAATTTAATTCTGATTTAATTCTAACTTTTGAGCATAGCCTTGTTTAGTATCTCTCAAAAGATCATTCTCCTGTGTGCAAAACGCACTAAAATTTTTCACATCTCTTCATAATCATATATTTATTTGATTACTTACTTTTTGTACATACAGTAGTGCAAAAAATAACACTAGCAACTTCAACATTTGTATATATGTATTATAGAAAAACCATGACAATATTTTGAAGGAAATAACAAAATCAATTTATATACATTTATTAAGTGTCTTCTTTTGCTGAATTTCAAGATTTTGAAAGAAAACTAAAAACAACAATGGAGCATTTTTCCGAAAGTCACCAACAAAAACTTGAATTACTTTGTAGAATGTGTGGTAACCGCGTTGTTACTTCGGCGGAAAAGGTCTTTAATTTAAGACGTACAAAATCTTGTTTGTGAAGATTTTAAATCAGAAATTTTGACAGACCCTACCAGACGAGGGTAAGACAAAGCAGCTAGTAAAACTAAAAGCTTATTAAATTGATAGAGAAACGGAAAGTTTTGGTAAGAATGAATTGTGAAAAAGAGGTTCGTGTCTGCAACATCTTCCACGAATATACATGTATTACCAAACACATATAATGGACGTACTTTTATAGAAAACCACAGCCACAAGTATTTTAAAAATAAAGTGATAACCGTAGAGTAAAAGAAAATGATGAAATAAAATAGCACAATTTATTGAGAGAGAAATTAGAACGAGAGAGAGACAGAGACAGATGATTGATATAGAAACAGAGAGAAAGAGGCAGGGACAAACAGACGGAGAGACAGGGAAAGGCAGACAAAGAGATAGAGAGAGAGACACACACACAGATACAGAGAAAGAGGGGGGAAAAGGGAGATGAGGAGGGGGTGGACAAAGAGAGATATTCGAAACATTCAAATAAGCTACAGATGAATAACTGTTATTTTGGACATTTCTTGAGTTATGTTATAACTTGTGAAATACTTTACTATGACTAGAGTATGATACTGTGTTTGTGTTTTTTTTTATCTGAGCTCAAAAACGAAATAAAGAAGTGAAATAATTCTGTTTCCTGAATTTACCAACTAATGCCAAATGACGCAGGCGCAATTTAAACAAGTTATCAAGCAGGATCTTTCTTCTTTCCATTTCTTCTTTTTTTTTTTTTTTAAACTTGATTGAACTTGATGTCGCCTCATTGTAGAGTAATTGGTGGTTTTATAAGACCCTTCGTTAACTTTGTCAACGTGACCCAACAAAAGACTTATATCGCTTTTTTAAAAAGTGATACAAGTATTAAAAGTCTGTATTCATACAACAGAATAACTGATGCTCACTGAAGAAATTGGAGAAATCGGGTGCCTTGAGTAGTTTATTGTCCAATGCATCATAATGCCGATTGATCAGCCCAAAGAGAGAGACAGACTAGATGTCATACATCCGATCTTGCGCTTATTGGTCATATCATAATTTATAGAGGAGCTACCATACCCTCAGAGTGCAATTAATAATAGCACCTAATACAGTAATAGACTCTTTGCATACCCCATGATTGTTCAAATCAGAGAGAGCAAATGCCAATCTTCACTCTCTTGTCTGATGCGTGATCACAAACTGCAAACTGCTTTCAGTCCCCTTACGCCCAAAACTGAGCAGAGACCCAACTAATTTTATTATATCTTCCCTGCTCCCTTAGCGCAACAAAGGACTGTCTTCTCAAATCATAAATCAAAGTCAAACAGACAAAGACTCAACGTTCAAACAATATAGCAGTACAGGTGTATTATTATCAACACGCACAGATAGGGTCTACCTTCCACTGGTTAGTGAGTAACATCGAACAATAATCTCGTAATAAGCAAACATACCAATAACTGGGTTTCACACCTCGTGGTCCGCCTGTTTACTTTACCATACTTCAAAGCTTTCTCATAAGAGATTAAGACTGATGGAGCAGACAAGACCAGAAAAGCACTTTTTCATTGGTTGATATTTTTAATACAGAAATATTGAGTCCTACGTGAATAAGACAAGGTTTACACTTACAGTGAAAAGATGACGTATCAATGTCGTTCTTAAGTCATCCACTCATAGTCATAGTGGGCGCCCCGCTGAGTTGAGATCGGAGAGCTACCCTTTATATCGGCTATTATTATTGAACATCTTCGCATTGCGGTGCACACCTATTATTTCAAAATAACAAATTATTAATTTTGTTTAAAAAATCAAACTATTAATTAAATATTTGATATTTTTTATAGCAATAAAAAACACAATTATATAACAAAAGAAAACCCAACAACATAGAGCACACGCAGATAGATTAGTTGATTTGGTTTTGCATTGTAGTCTGATTGAATGAGCTGATAAATACATGATTGTGTACGTATAATTATGTCCTACTTATCCTAAAAATAAACACCCTTAGTGTTCAATAGGCATTTCACTTCGTCCACTTCGGTGACTTGGCCTTCTATTTTTCGGAAGCCTTGCTCCTAATTAAAAACAAACAACAACAGCAACAAAGATAAAAACATAACCAAAACACAGAAACAAAAAAGTACGACAAATAAAAACAGCCTACCAACAATCGTCACCAAGGCAGCCAGGCTTCTGTATTATTAATTTTTGCAGATGGAATGATCGGGATCATAGCACTTTTAGAAATTCCACTAAATCCCAGTGCCATAGCTGAGAGACCAGCAGCTCTAGGAAAAGGACGTCTTGTTGAGGAGAAAAGGGATGAGGAAGCTAAAAAATTCTTCCAGTAGCAGTCAATACTTTATGAGAAACATGAATCACCTGAAAATAAAAACGAGACCCTTTTCTGAAAAAAAAAATGGTTTCCATTGGGACATAACACACATGTACCTTCCTATAACGGGTGATGGAATCAAACAGTAGGGCCTACATATATTTGTTTGCGGTGCAGCCAAAGGGAGGTAAGATTTTGAAAGAACAAAATTGATGATATCAAACATTCAGTGGATATGATTTTTTTTTCATTCTCTTGTAGCAGAGTTGTTAACAGCACCAACAACAAAAAACCACCCGAAAACAGGAATATCACGACTGGAACATTATTATGTTAGAAAATATTGGATGCATATCTTGTGTTCAGACTGAAGCTACTGCTGGACCTTTGGCTCGCACATGAGGCGAGACCCTAACCTTAATAATAAATATATGGCTTTTATTTAGCGCAACACCCAAGACAATGCCTGGCTCAGTGGGCTTTACAAAGTATTAAAAATGACAATGAACGTACATTTAATATATAAATATCATTATCGTAGTGATTAGAAAATACAGATAATAAAGAACTTTCACTATATATAAATATCATTATCGTAGTGATTAAAAATACAGATAATAAAGAACGTTCATTTTATATATAAATATCATTATCGTAGTGATTAAAATTATAGATAATAAAGATCATCATTAAAAATAAGGAACAATAATTAAGTCTTAGCAACAATTTCTCTAAAATTACAGAGAGTAAAATTACAATAACAATACACAAAATAAAAAATATCAAAGTGTATACACAAATTAGAGCCTAAGACATAATCATTTTAGATATAAGAGCCAAATGATACCTTAAATGGAAACTATGCATTAAAAAGATGTGTTTTTAGTTGCTTTTTAAATGTGTCAATGGAACCCGCCTCACGCAATCCTTGTGGTAAAGCATTCCACACTCTTGGGGCACAGTATCCGAATGATTTTTCGCCCATTGTCTTGAGGCGCATTCTTACTGGTAGAGTGATTTCATAATGATGCAATGTTTACTTCACCACATTATAACTTTGTCATACTGATAATATAGTCCATATACGATTTTCCAGACTATACTTCCAATGTGTGTGCGTGTGTGTTTATGTGTTCATCAAATAACAAAAAATACCGAGGAATACGATTAGACCAATTAGTGGTTTTAAATAATTATGCCTGCGTAGATAGCCAGATAGATAGATAGAATAGTTATGTATTCATTCTGTATGCTATGGACTTATGCGTTCAAGGTAGGCTAATGACTTATGAAGAGTTCATTGCTATACTATCCCATCAGGAAGACTTTAATGAAATCTACAATGCAATCCCTCGAAAAAATTAAAAAAAAATGTCTGCAGACATTGTAGAAAATTGCAGACAACTTACTTTCAAGGACAGTCATTAATACAGGACAACTAGGTAGAAAAGGTTTTGCATCTGTGATCAAATATCACACATTGTTTCACTCTGGGAAAGGACATTCCAAATTAATTTCAATGTAAAGAATTGGACGTTTGGCTATGGGTTGCACTGAGGAGACCAGGCTTCGTGTTCTGCACTGAAAAATGCTAAATAACATTCACCCTATATTCCTCCACAAGATGGGAATAAAAATTAACAACCATTGTGTGCACTGTAAAGAAATTGGTATTATTGCACATTTCTTCTATAGTTGTCTCTTAGTACAGCAGTTGTGGAAAGAAATTGAAAATTAAATAGTGGTATAATGGTGGCAAAAGACTGAATCTAAATTCTCCTGCTTCATTACAAGGAATCAGGCATACCGAGTCATTTAACAAAAGGACACTAGTAGTTATAAATCATGCCATTCTGGTTTGAACAATGTCTATCTAAATATGAAATATGGCAAAGGTTCACATGTGACAAACATATTTATGTAGCATCAGGAATGTATTTAAATAACCACAAACTTAGTCATAAGATCTTACATGAATTTTATGTGAGCTTTTGGTTTCTTTGTGTCTTGTTTCTTGACAGAATTTTTCTCACCCCGAATTTTATGTTTTACAGTATCTATCTGTCTTTGCATCTTCATCGTGTCTTTGTGTCTTTGTATACTCCCGTAGTCTTTCTCTGTCCATTCTCTTTATCATGTTGCTTTGTTATTGTTAGCTTAGCCGTGATTGGGCGGGTGTTGGCCAATCAGCTCGCGAGGCGCGCCGAGCAATCTCGGTGGTCAAAAACAAAATATAAGGCGCACATAAAATGACACGTCCATTTGAGCTGTATAATAATACACGATTGTACTTTCTTCTTTAATGGCTTGACCAGTAATACAGTTAACAAATAAGATGGGATAAGATTACATAAGATAAGATGAGATTCTCTTTTCCCACAGGGAACTTTTCCTTGGTCGTACAATAATACATTTGATTCAATTATTATGATTATTATTATTATTATTATTATTGTTATAATTATTATTATTATAATCATCATCATCATCGACATCATCATTATTACCATCATCATTATCCACTTGCATCAAAAGATACACAGAGTTGATAGTAGCAAGTCGAGGGTACCATAGACGGAACAAAATGCGCACATCTATATACGTTACAATGTATTGTAACACTATAACTATAGGTCTAACTATAAGCATAGACCAGCTAGGCGTGATGCGCGGCTTCGTGCCCTTTTGTTTCTCATTCCAGGCACTATTCACACAAAAATAAGGAATCCTGCGACCATTATTTTTGGTTTCGCGGTGCCATGACGTCTCTGAACCCTCTAGTGCTAATAACAGAGATCTGTGGTTTTGACCAAAGGTAGTATCTAAACATCTCGCAGAATCACGTAAAAACCAGACCTGCAAAATTTAGGGGGAAAAAGTAGTCCTTCAACAAACTGACACCGGACACAATATTCAACAGTGTAGGAAATGTATATTGAAAGGAGAATATAATCCCAAACTAGAGACAATTGCAATATTTCAATGGACTTTAATACAATATTACTAGCAAAATATTAGCAATACGTAGCCGTGGACCCACAAAAAAAACAACAAAAAAACAACAAAAAAACAACTGTATTTTACGATCGCCAATTTTCACCTTAGAATAATAATAGTCGAGTACTCGGGAATATCGAAGAGCATGTGAAATAGTGGTTGATCTATACAAGTTACAACATTCGCATTATAATAACTGCTTGCTGAATGCTGAGACATTTCTCAATAAAATACTAATTAAAATACAAATAATACTGTATACGTGTGCAGAAGTTAAACACCCCCCTTAAAAAACACCAACAAACCCAAATGAACGACAACAACAACAGCAGCAACAACAACATCAACAACAACAGCAGCATACGACAAGCCTACGAGTGTGCCTAATCTAAGGAAGCATAATTATGACAACATTTATTTCCTAACTTCTCAATGAACAACCAAACTCCCACAATTCCCCTGACTGTACAATCCAGTCTCTATGCGGATTAATGTTCATATGGCTTTCTGATCAACGGCATTTATTATACATTTGTTCAATAAGAATAAATTAATGTAGTTATTGAAATCTAGGGCATTGCCTGAAAGTTAAAAGATAAAAGAAAAGCGAACAAGTTACATTTTTGTGTTATAAAAAAAAAAAAAGAGAAATCGATACCACCATCTTTGTCGTGACCAGCGTATGAATACAGATCGGCCATGTTGTTTTAGTGGACGTTCAATGCTCTGTCTAACCCGTGGGTTACTTCATTGTTGATCGACCTCCTACAATCTTTCTTCAACATTTCCTTGATCGCAGGCTTTTCATTTGTTACCGGAGTTAAAAGCCCGTGTGTCAAGCTTGACGCGGGAGCTACCATTCTAGCGACCCAACCAAATTTTGATTCATTAGCGAGTCGAATTTGGTTCTACTTTGGCATCATTTTGGTAAGGCATCCTTTCTCTTTCCAAAGATGTAGATAGATCTAGCTAGATCTAGATCTAAGGGAGCAACGGCTTTGGATCTTGATATTTGAAGCCTATAAAACTTCGTTAGCAAGAAAGTTCAAGGTCTGAAATTGTTATAATTTTCTATTTTACTTTTATTTGGACCCAAACAAATGTGGGCAAACCTAATCTAGATCTAGAATCTAGGTAGAGAAAAGATTGGGTCATATTCTGTGACATTATTGTCTTTGTTTTTGCGGCCTATTTTATGGACAACTTAAGCAGTAGGCAAATTCATGTACAGCTTCAATCTGGATATTGAATTGCTGTTTTAACAGTTTGAGTTTTTGACACCTGAGAGTGTACCACTATTGAATTATTGCCGTAGCTGTGAAGGCCCGTGAGGTTTTGGTTGACTTGAGTTGCAGAGTGGATGGTAGATCCAGTTTCTGTCTTCTTTTCAGATCTTTCTTGTCAACTGCCGGTATCCACGGCAGAGTGCAAGTGATGTTTTGCTGTTCACATCCAAGGTCAAGATCGGGGTGGAACCTTAATGGCTAGGTTCTCACCACTTCACCAAACATGCTCCATATAGATTTAGCCCTACATTTACATGATGTAGGACTAAGTCAAGAACTAAATCTAGAATAAATCCACCTAGACCAAGATGTAGATCTAGGTAGCCAGGCCTAACCATCACTTGGATTACATATATCTATTCCTCTAGGTTTTGTGGAAAGGAAGCGTCAACCCTCTTCAAATACGATGCGCATTATGTTTGAAAATTTTCATTGTAAAATGTGCGTTTTTTAGAAGGGGAATAAAGTTCAGCTATATTTGTCTATTAGGCTATACTCAATTGTAAAATAGGCGTAATTTTTTGTCACCACTCATTGTCAAATACATGCGCTTCAGATTTAAAAAAATTTGCATTGTAAAATGTGATGAGCTCTGATTTTGTCCATACCCACATGTAAAATACTATATTTTCTATATGGCGGATTTCACAAAATTGGTACACTGAGGTGGTGCTAACTTAAAAGTTTTAAAGTATTTTTCTATTTCTTTTCGATTTTAAATGTGTTCATATTGTCGATTTACCAGTGATGATGGTTTTCCGCGGATCCGCGGAAATCCTAGTTTTTGCGTTCAAAAGGAGGAATTTCCTCCTTTCCTTGGTATTTTCCGCCTTTCTGCACTTTTTCCTCCTTTCCTCACGAGTTAACAATAATCGTTTTTGTAATCTGCGGAAATGTGCGAGTTTATAATTCCACGACGGTAGTCCCGCGGCTTGGCTAGGTGAACGCCCGGCTTCTCGTTGTATTGTAGATTATAATAACTCTGAGCCGTACTGTTGCCTTGCCGATAACCGTCAATAACGTGCATAACCGAAATGGCGATATAATTATCATTACATTATCGATAGTATTACATTTCTTTTGTTCCTCTGCTTTCCCGGTTTTATGATTTATTATCGATATAACGATCGTTGTATCCACCCCCGCTCTAGGGCTAGCTAAGCTGAATGAGTGATCTCACAGTGTTTACCTTTTCAAACGCGATTCATACATTGTATCTGAAATGGTCAGGAAAATATACTGAAACTATCAAAACTGAAAAGAAAACTTTTTGTCAAAGGCAGACATTCATTCGGCTGATTGAAATTCTAGTTCTTCCTCCATGATCCCTTTCCTAGTCTAGATTAGATCTCTACTCTCACCGATCATCGATCGCGTTATATGTCCATTCAAATTCACACTAGATTTCATGTCGTCTAAACTCTAGTAGAGTGCTATTCTTTCACTTGATACAGCACTTTTTATGTTCTAGGTTTTATAATCTAGACCTTGATAATTAAACAACGGCCGGTATCGCCGTGATCACTGAATAACAGCGAACTTGGGCGTGCAAAGTGAAAAATAAATTCAGATTCCAGTGGCTACAGACATAGATCTATCATTCTATGTGTGAAACTAAAATCAAGAAGAGGAGATGTTAGCATGGGGATACTAGAATAGTTGGCCTTTAAATTTATAATGTAAGTATTAATAGAACTATAGCTAGCTTTAGACTGTTTATTATAATCCTACAACTCAAGGAATCACAGTATTTAGCCAGCAATCCCCATGAAACTGCAGTATTTTTAGGGGTTTGCCAGCATTCATATATCTTTTGAACCACTAAAGATAGAATAAAAACTGTTGCAGGTATGAAAACCGTAGACTTTGTTCTTTCATTTAAAATGTCTTTTTCACCGCTTACGTATATATAGATGCGAATTGACTTTTTGCAATTTGGTAACGGTATGTTACGAAAAATAGCTTTTTGGGTGGACTGCGAAAATTTTTCCTCCTTTTTCACTTTTTGTCACCATCATCACTGATTTACGGATGAACCAAATATCCCATTTTTAGGGACCTTATTGTTGTTGACAAATATAGGGCCTAAATTGGACAATTCTTCCTTATTTGATACTTCTGCATTAAAAGCAAGTATTAGGCTTTGAAAAAATGTCTAAATCCAGTTCCTTGAGTATATCATTGAGAATCTAAGAGCTGTTAAAAATACTCTTTGTTATCATCACGTGTGCATCCGATCTTCTACTCTAGATCTAGGCTTCTATTTTAAGGAAAGACGCCAAAGATACTCTTCTCGTTTAAAAACAAGAAAGACCTATATAAATAGAATACGTAGATGTCCAGAAATCGGGGTTTTGCACTGAAAACAAAGAAGTAAACGAGATTTTACATTCCGAGGGGGTGTGCTTCCGGCTAAAACGACAATAAGAACCGCGTTTCCAGACTTTCGTTTTCGCTATTCTGTGACTTTGTGCCCAGGAACAAGCATAAAATACAATCGTTCTGTATCAAACTTCCTTGTAAACATCGGAGCTATTCTAAGTTCTTGTTTTGCGGTATTTAGAGTACTATAAGTAATTTTAAACCCGTGCATCGTATCGACAATTTTAATGACAATATTAACGCAGAGGCCTTAGATCTACGGGCCGATCAAGTTTCTTTTTTTAGCTCTTTAGGACATCTTAATTGCAACTAACTTGAAGAAACGTAAAATTGTGTGCATATTTTAACTGAATGAATTAAAAAAACTTTTAATAAAAAAAAATATACATGATTAGCTTGCATTATCAAAATAAGAAAACAAAAGTGTTGAGGTCACTCACATTTCAGGAGAGGTAATTAATTTTTAAGGGTCAAGGGAAATAACTTAACGTTTGAATATATTTCTTTTTACGCATTAGTTTTGAGGTCTTTAACAATGTTTTAATCTGGCAAATATATTTATTAATTTTAAGAAGCCTCAAATCTTGAAATGAAAATAATTATTAGAACAAATTTGTTCTGTTTTTTTTTTTTTTTTAAAGTAACTCATTTTAATCATATGCAACACCTCTTCACTTACCTTCATCAAACCCAGGAATTAAATTATTGATGTTACATAGCAAACTTCAAATTCAAATTTTTCGAAAAGTAAAAATGTGTAGCTAAAACTAAGTACAGTGAAAGAGCCAGCTTTTAAATACCTTTAATTTGATGTATAATGTAACTATATTGCTGAAAATTTGTCCCTATCCAAAATTGGGATATTTCTGGGTTAATTTTTTAAAACCTGCCATATGTTTTATTTCCCACGAGTGCGATTGCACTACTTCAGTAACTATGATTGTTAACTAGGCTACATATAAATTTAAAATAAGATGACATAAGCTTTATCCATCAAGTTTGGAAATTTGTTTTGGGCATTTATAATTATTATTATTGTTGCTATGATTACAGCTGTATTATTCTTATTCTTATTATTTTCATTATTATTGTTGTTGTTATTATTATTATTATTATCATTATGTGATAACTTGCACTAAAACATACGGTGCGCAGTCAGTAGCACCAGGTGGAAAGTACCATAGAAGAAAAAAAAGCAACAAATACATAAGGTGAAAAGGAAGGAAATGATAGAGTATTATATACATTTATTAATCTTTACGGTTAACAAGGCCAGCATAAATCCGCGAGGGTGTAGTACAATAATTATTGTATTTTAATCCAGTTGTTACTGATGAAGGAAAAGTATCTGTTTGACGAGTTTGTGTCTTAGCGATCCTTTGCTCGATTATCATTGACTGCTAAATAAATTAATAATTAAATTTACCGGCTGCGACCGACTGCTTGATCTAGCTGTAACAACAATGCTATGAAGTTGCCTCTTAAAGCTCTGGTTGATTACATACATAGATGTGCTCATCATGTAACTATGTTTTGTAACATGATAGGCATATATGTCCGCTAGGCCTAACCTAGCGCATTGAGTGATTATCAATAATAATAGTTATGCTAAAATACTTTTAAAAATCGCCATTTAGAAGTAAATAAAACTCCAGAGAGCACTGGTGTCATCATTTTCCTATTATTTATCTATTGCACTGGATTCGTATTCAATTTTTGTAAGCGATCTAGTGCTACTTATAGATCTATGGTATCAATTTATTTGTCTCCTTTATTAACCCTGCTAGCTTGACCGTGGTATTTTTACCACCGCCGCGCAGCCCTACGGGAGAGTCGGCCGTGGCATATTTACCACATGGGGCGCCCCCCCGGCGAGCCGCGGCCGTGGTATTTTTACCACGGCCATGTGCTGGCGTGTAGGCCTTGAATGAATAAAGGATTGTGACGCTCATTATAAAACTGCGTGTATGAGCCTTTGGTTAGTCATTCCTAAAATAGTAACCAATGAGCTTTCAGTGGTTTGGAACTTTTCCATCAAGACTAGACCAAGTTATAATGAAGGAAAGGGGATGGTGAGGTGGGCGTGGCTATCACAGTAATGTGTTGAGTGAGAGTGGGCTAGCTTGGTACTATGGACCTTGGATGTTCGTTGTTTGGTGCTTGACAAAGCCTGTGATGGGTTTGATAACTGTTACAAGACAGTTAGCAAGTGTGTAACTGAAAGTGAGAGGTGCTTCAAGCAGCATATTGAAGGAGTAATAGTACACAATGGGGACCAAGGAGAAGGGGCTAGGTAGGGTACTGTTACATCGTTTGCAGGCCTGTTGTTACGTTGACCATCCCTATTAGTCACAGAGTTTGGAATGTTTGATGTGTTGTCTTTGTGTTTGTATGAATGTGTGTGTGTGTGTGTACAATTATTCAACTTTTTAGTGTTCAACTCAAGGCCTGTCCATCGCTGGCTTCTAAATCTACGTCTCCTAAGCTGCTTATGCCCTGAGTGCCAGCTAGTGACTCAAAGACAGGCCTGAGGTAGAGAGGGTACCGTTAGTCATTGACGTCGCTACTGTGTGCATAGATATAATATTATGTTAGTCTTCTCTTGCTGAGCCCTGCTAGCATAGCATACATCTTCAATTCATCTTCTAGAACTTTCTAGTTTTTATTCTTTGACTTGAATATCTGAGATGGAGATTCCACCAGCTTGAACTAAAAGCAAGCCACTCTCCATCGTCTCGTTTAAAACCATCTCCAAAGCCCCTCTCCCTTTTCCCCTCAAACTTAAAGCATATTTTGACCTCTTCTCTAGTTTGACAGTGTAAACTGAAATAAAAAAAAGAAAAAAAAAAGTTCAACGTGAAACAGCAACTCAGACACCCAGATCGATATTCGCATGCAATAACTCTCTTCCAATTTGATTTAGGTGAAATTAATTTTAAACAACCGTTATGAAAATGTGAATTTGTGTTGAGGGGTCATATTTATTCATACTCTAGAGATAAAACTAAACAAAAGGACATAGTTTTCATGTATAGATCTCGAGATAAAGATTTAATAGCATTAATTAACGCCAATATTGTAAATGAATGATAAATAATTCCTTTCATACTTCTCTAATGAAACAAAAACGTTTTATAACCAATATAAACAGCTAGCTTAGGGTTAAAGAATTAAAAAAATGTATAGTTTATTGGGTGTTTTCTCTGTAGTTTAGCCGCGAGAGGCGAATTTATAATACAAGGCAGACACACTGCCACTCAGCTCAGCCACGTGCACTGTTTACAAACAAACTAGCCTGGGCAACAGCACAGTAGCATGACCTACTTCCGGTCACACGGCCCAAGCCAGAAAGGTTAAGGCTATATGAATGTCACATGGATGATTTAGTCTGTTATGTAATGCTGTATAAAGATTGTTTTCTTTCTTGTTCATCTCCAGATATACCACAGTTTGTTATAGTAAAACCCATGACGGATTACAGCCCTTCGACCAGTCAACTTGTATCTAATGTTGAGCACAGTGCTAGACACTGCTCTACAGGATATTTCACAAAGATCCTGATTGTGCAAAATCAAGTTGAAGTCTGCAGAACAATGCAGATTTTTGTGCCCTTTTTCTAATGTGTTCATTATCAATGGGTGTTTTATGTAATCTAGTCTTTTTGTAACACCTACATTTTTTAAAGATTACTGTTATTTGTACTGTTGAAGACTCTGTGGACCAAACATTTTCAAAGTTATCAGGATTATAAATCATTCACAATGTCGGCTGCTTTACAGAACTCCCGCCAGAGAAATAAAAACAGACAACACAATACATCAAACAGGTAGGATTTTTTACCTTGTTCAAAATCATTGGTGAGAAGTTTATTGCAATTCGGATTCAACGATTTACCTGTTTAATTTTCAATAGTTCGTTGGGTACATGGTCCATTGAAGCAATGTGTGGCTCACTACTGTCAGTATCGTACCTCCATAATATTTAAGATTGCATTAATCCAAACACATCCCACCCATCTATGACTTTCCCAGGAAAGGGGCGTAACCGGTTTTCTGTATTTTTCAAAGGAAACGAAAATTCTGGCTCTTCTAAGCTTTTAAGCAAATATCTGCAGAATGAAGTAGACATCTAATATTTAGCAGAGAGTATGTCCATTTTTGAGTTTGAGTTAAGTCTGGCATTTATTTAAAAAAATTTTATTGCATACATATATAGCAGAAAATATTTATCTAAAAGAGGAACAGTTAATGGCTAGTTACCGGTATTGGAAGACATACCTTTTTTTTTTTCTTTCTTTTTAATTGTTTTTATGGTGACCAGAAGGAGTGTCTGATGTGACATGTCATATGTTAATTGCCAAAGATCTCATAAATTGACAAATACATAACATACACATTATCATGGAATCAAATAGTTCAATGATCAGGTTTAATCGTAATGCCATATCTTGTCTCTTTTAACAACTTTTCTTTTTTTAAGAACTAGCCTGCTAGGTAAGTTGCATGAATTATGTTATTATTCCTCATGTCAAATTTTCATAATCAATTTTTTTCTCACAGGGGTAACTACCAAGGAGGAAACAATTTCAGACGAGAAACCCCAGAGCCAGAGGTAGGTGGACTGAAGTCAAATTAAAAAAAAATAAGAATAATCTTTTTCACCCAGCTTTAAACATGTCCATTCTGTTATGTTGTCTTTCCATCTTTTTCTGTCTGGCTAATAACTGTTAGTAGGATTGGATGAAGTAAAAAAAAAACAACTAACAATTCTACGTCCCACTGAATGCATACAATTTTTTGGGCATTTAACTTTCTCACAAGATAGAAACTTTAGTCAAAATAATAATCTATAGATGTTCATAGTGTGTTTAACAGCTGATTGAGAGATGAACATTAACAAAAAAAACAACAAATTTATGAAATTACAGTAGCACATGGTGTAGTTTTTAAAGTGATAAAAGTGTTTAAGTCAATATTGAGAGCTGAACCTATCAAGCTTAGCCATCGACTAGGTTTGCAGTGACCAATGGCACTAAAAATCTGTATTTGCTTTCTCGAAAGTTGGCAGCTATTTTTATGCATCTAATTTGATTTTGGAGGTTAAAAAACTAAAGAATGTGTCCACAATTAATGCATGCTTATTGGCAAAATTTCTTTAAATTTAAAAACAATGTGTTATAATGTCTTCTTGAGAATTGAAACGATAGTCAAATTCATCAATTTTCAGGGTCTACGTTAAGGGGAAAGAAGAAACTGACGTATTATGCATCATTTATGCGTTTTAAGGGAGCAAAGAAATATATGTATCAAAACCAATATCAGATTTGGATATCTTGCCCCAAAAAAACCACAGTTGAGTGTTAGCCGTTAGTTGAATTTTTCTTTTTAAAATTGTGAGCTTCTTGCATGTCATTTTACACGTTTTTTGGTAAAGCACAAGTGTTAAAGAGAGGAGAAAGCACACATTCCATTATTTTATTACCACAAAAATACCCATAACTGATGCTGTGAGCTGGGTTCAAAATCCAAAAAGAACATTATTTATTAATGCTTCCTTTTATGAGTTTGCTTTAGAGTTTTGTTAGAAAAATTGATTTTGCACAAGTTTCCAATGGCACTGACAGTAATAAAATATAAAAGATTGTAGGGGTAAATCTGTTCGCCTAGTAATTACAGATAATGTTTTACAAGATTATTATTTACCATATAAGTACATTTATGTGGATGATAAGCACGTAATTATGACAAGAAAAAAGATTTTGGTGGAATATTTGATCTGATGACTTTCTCTCTCAGATCCCAACTGGGGTATATGCAGACCAAAGAACAGCTGGAATGATGTGCAGCATCCTTGTAAGTTGTTTTTGTTTGATCTCCATGTATGTGATGAATTGAATTTTTTGAGCTGTCAACTCACAATGTTTGCTATGACTAAAGATCTCTTAAGAAAATCTGTTTTCAATATAAATTGATATTTTTGGTATGTACGGTAATTTTTATATGGATTGAAATTAAGTTTTTTTATATTTAGGAAAAACGAACTCTTTTATGACTTGTTGTAAAAAAAAAGGTTCATTAATTATTAATAATATTATGTAACATTTATTACATCTCTTTTATGGAAATTATCATATGTGTAAGTTGGATTAAAAAGAAATTCGGGGCAAGTCAGTCAATTAAAAGTGATTTTATAACATATATGGCCAAAGAATAATGCATTTTTATTAGTATTATAGTTATGACTTTGAAGAATTAATTTCTTATCTTTTTTTCCTTTCAAGGGAACTCAAGCCACCGTGAAGACAGTGAATGGCAAAACCTACAAAGGGCGCACAACTGGCTTTTCAGAGAAGGTTTGATTATTTTTTTTCTTTGAATTTTTCCTGTTGTGGTTTTAGATGAAAATTAAAAATGTTCCCTGCATGCCATACAAATATTCAAAATAAATGTTTTTTTGAACAATTCATATTGAGGAAAAATCTTTTCGTGCTTGAAGTACAAAATAGAATTGTTAATGATGAAGTGTGTTTGATTTGCAACATTTTTTTTCCGCCTATTCCCATTTAGTGTTTATACACAACTTGGTTCGTGTGTAGAACTGGAAAGAAAATAAAAATTGCTTTATATTTCATGCAGGGTGATATTGCTATGGCTGATGCCAAACTGGAGGATGATGATGGTACCCCCGGCCCTAATATACCTGGAATAATTATACCAAAAGACAACTTTGTGGTTTGCCGCACAAATGGTGTGGATTTGAAAGGCTTGAGTTGTAAGTATTTGAATTACAATTTATAATTTAAAAGCTACCTACAGCTTTTCTATTATCTGTCACAAAAAATACCACAGGAAATGTTTTTATTAATAGTTAATGAGAGTAAAAATAGACTGGGGAACCGATTTAAGCAGGGCTGGGTTATTTCTGTGGATTTGCAAATTTCCATGAATCAGAGGTTTGACAATGTCCATGTTTGGATGCTTATTAATAAAAAACAAAATTCCAAGTCACAGTATTCATTGGATTTCCACATGATAAGCAAATGCCTTAAGATTCATGTATACATGGGTGGGAACACAGTGTTGTGGACAAGTCGCAGCAGCAAATGCAAAACTTTCTCTGGGGCACATGTGTGGCGCTGGTAACAATTAACGTGTGAGGAAACATAGGCTAACCAACTTTCCTATTATTTGAGATAAAAGCCATTACCCCACTTGTTTATTTTCCTCAGCGTCAGATTTCACAGATTCTGGCATTGTCTCTCGAATGAATGGCAATTCAGAAAAAGAACTCAAGGAACTCCAGCCTTGGATGGATGATGATGCAGGAGAAATGTCAACAAGCCTGGCATTGGACGACCATGTAAGCTGAAAATCATTATCATTAAGCAGTGATGATGGTTTTTGCGAAAATACTAGTTTTTGCATTCGAAAGGAGGATTTCCCCTTTCCTCGGCATTTTCCATCTTCCTGCACCTTTTCCACCTTTCCTCTTGAGTTAACAATCATCGGTTTTCTAATCCAGGGAAATGTGAGTTAATTATTGAATGACGGTTCAGCGAATAGCCCCATAGTTGGGCTAGGTGAACGTACGGCTCCTCATTATATCGAAGATGTATCATGAACACTGAGCCGTACGTGCATAATCAAAATGGCGATATGATTATTAAACTTCCGATAGTGTTAAGGTTTATTTTGTTTTTCTCTTTCCTTAGATTTATTTATCGATATGAGGATCATTTTATCCATCGCCATTGTAGGGCTAGCTAAGCTGAACAAGTGATCTCACAGTGTTTATCTCTTCAAACGCGATTTACAACCCAAATGGTCAGAAAAATTGCATTAAAACTTGTGAAAGAAAACTTATTGTCAAAGGCAAACGTCCATTTGGCTGATCAAAGTTCTAGTTTTTCCTCCATGATCCCTTTTCTAGAGTCTAGATTAGATCTCTAGACTCTAACAGATCGTCAAGCGCATTTCTTTTATTCAAATTCACACTAGATTTTATGTTTAGGTCGAAAGCTAGTTATCTAAATTTATCGGTCTAGTAAAGTGCTACTCGTTCATTTAATACAACACTGCTCATGTTCTAGGTTTTAGAATCTAGACCTTGATAATTAAACAATTGCCAGTGTCGCCATGAAGAATAAATAAGAGTGAACTTGGGCGTGCACAGGAAATAGACACTACAGTGAAAAAAATAAATTCAGATTGGAGTGTTGTGAGGCATGTGTCAAACTAAAATTTAATATAGGAGCTTTTTTGTCTTTCAATTAATGTCTTTTTCACCGCTTACATGCAAAGTAACTTTAGATTGGTATGTTATGAAAAATAGCTTTTGGGGTGGACCGCGAAACAAATGTTCTCCTTTTTCACCTTTTCTCACCATCATCACTGATTAGACCATAGGATTCTTCATTTGTAAAGTTACTTTAGATAGGTGACATAAGGACAGTTAAATAACTCATTGCATTCTTAAACCAAAAATAGTGCAGTTCATCACCATCAGTAACATTTTAGAGAACTTACTCCTGCTAGTACAAGCAGTTATGATAAAAATAAGAGTAATTTTAGTAGTTTGTGAAAAATGGAAACTTATAATTTTTTACAAATAACATTATATAATTTGATAACTTCTCTCACAAACTCCCTCACTTCAATGACACTCCTTGTTAAGATCAAGTTACATTATTATTATTTAACGTTATTAATTTAATTTTTTTTCTTTCCCATTGTAGAGTGGTGGCTGGGATTGTGAATCAATGTTTGCAGAAAATTTTCAAAAATTTAATGTCTCATCAACATATGATGAAAAGATGTATGAATACACGTGAGTATTACTATTTCCTTGACTTTATGCTTATCACTCAGTTGAAAGTAGTATTTTGTACGTGCTTTAGGTTGTCTTTTTTAAAATTACTTCAAAACAATCTTAGAACATTTAAATCTGGGTTTTTGTGTGTAGAGAAAAATTGAGCATGTTTTGCATGTAACAATATATATGATTTGTGGGTATACATGTTGGATTCTGTTTTATTAATTTTAACATGTTCGCTTCGCTTTCCAAGTAAATCAAAGAAAAAGAAAAAAAATGAATGTCTAGAGTTACGCCTTCTCTGTTTTGACGGACCATTGACACTTTCAAAGGACTAGCTTTTACCTTCCATCAGGTTAGCATACTTAGCTAATTGCATCTTTTCTCCACTCTCTTGAACGGAGTTAGTTTTTTAAAATTGTCTTTGTTTTGGGATGTAACAAAAAGTAATTTCTCGCTTTCTTTTGTTTTATTCACTTGAAGAACTCGCTTGCCTGAACCTGGTTCAGAGGCATATGCTGCAAAAGAGAGGTTTGCCAAAGAAAAAGCGGAGGAGATTGAACGCGATGAAACATATCAACGGAGGATAGCAAAGGAGCTAACTGACACCGATGAGGACGCCCTATTTTCAAGGGTCCATCGCGACGAATCTCATTCTCCCCATAGATCACATGAAAGCAACAATAACAAAAATGTGTATGTGAACGCAATTTTTTTTTTTTTTTTTGTGTGTGTGTGTACTTTGGCTATGAGACTCAACTTTTGTGGGCTTTAACTTGGTAGGTGGAGTGATCAATATGTATGACAAGTCGTCAAATGAATATTGTTCATGTCATGAAAAATGTGTAGAAGATCGAATGTTCTATATATGAAGTCGGGCTCTTTTTTCCATATAATTCAACAAATACAGTTAATTCAAGTGAAAAATATTTTTTTTAAATGGGCAAACTTTTTTTTATCTGCAGACCAAACATGTACTCCTCAAGGCAAAACTATCCCCCACTAAGAGGAGACCGAGATGAACATATGAGAAATGGCAATCTGCACAGGGGGCAAGGTCGAGGGGGTTTGCAGAGACAGAACTCTCCCTTTTCTTCGTCAGGAGGTCACATGCTCTCCCATCATGTAAATAACTCGCGACAGCCAGTGAATAATCATTACCAGCAAGGGCCCCCTCCCTCAGGACCAATGAATAGAAATCAGGGGCACGCATCGAGTCACCTGAGACAACAGCAGCAGCCGCAGCAACCTCACCAAGGGCCTCCTTCCTCCACGCAGAACCACAGCGGCCCGTTGCCCCATCAGCAACATTATTCCAATCAGCATCATATTTCCCAACAAAGCTCCCAGCATCGTGTACCCCAGCACCAGCAAGTGGTGTCCCCCACACAGCCCCCTCCGGGCAAGCCCCCACATATTCCACCCCAGTCAGTGCCATCTCCATCTTCATCTTCATCCCCGGTGCAAAGTCATCAGCCACCATCTTTGCAGAAGGCCAACAACCAGCAACAGCATGCAAAGACCGCCCCGTCTCCGACACAGAGTATGAACGGAGTATCAGGCAACCAACAGCGGCAGGGGGCTGTGCAGCTCAATGGAGGTACTTGTTATAATGTCATGTATACATGGTTGAGAGAGTGCCTGCATGCTGGTCTATAGAGATCTCACAAGACTTCTCAGTAGTGTCTTTGGTAGCCATCTAGTTTCACTGAACAACCAGTCACAGTGCCTCATTCCTGTGGTCCATGGCCCGACTATTTCACTGATGCTTGTGGTCAGGGCATGGGGGTGTACATGTTGTACTCTTATGCAAAGGGGTAACTTGAAAGGGGTGGCCCTGCCTCTGATTTTAGAGTGTGACCCTTTTATACTCGCAATAATCTGAGTTTGGGATGCAGAAGCCTCCACTCGCCATCCAGGGGTGCCAGCTAAGTTTCAATCAACTTTTTTTTTTTCTTGTTCTTCTTTCTTTACTTTGGGACATCTATCAGTCATTTTTTACTTGGATTCATTGTTTTTTTTTTCATAACCTAAAAGTCTGGAGGGTAAAACAACCCTTTGATTAGTATAGAAAGTAAACATAGACCTATCTCTTTTTTTCTCCTCTCTTTTCTCTATTGGGTCTCTTTCTACTGGATGTTCAGGCCAGAAAAGTTGCTTGATACTAAATATAAAAACTAGCTGCAACACGTTTTAAGGCTGGGTTTCTTATCTCTCAAAAACAATGTTTTTTCTAGTTTCAATGAAACATTTTCAGCATAGGTAATCTCGTATTATAAACTCTTTACATATATTTTTGTATGTTCTTGTCAATCCAAAGACTTGCCTCACGCTAAAGTGGAGCAGAAAACTCTTAGTGGGCCTGCCTCCGAAGCAGTTCCTCCAGTCACATCTTCCAGTGTCTCCTCTGGTGCACAGCAGTTAAACCAGCAGCAGCAGCATTCAACCCCAACGACCTCTCCTTCTGCTGTAGCATCTTCTGCGAACAACTCGCCTGCGTCACCTCAACAAAAGCTGCCTGCAGAAATCTCTGGCGCAGTCTCCTCCAGCACGGGGCCCTCAGTGTCTAAAGCTGGACAGTCACCGCCATCTGTCTCTGCTTCTCCCACTGTCCATACTGGAAGAAGTGGCAGGAATCCAGATTCAAATCCTGGTAAGAAGACTGCTGTTATTGAAGAAACTGGTCAGAGCTTCAACAAACCCCTTGTTTTTTTGTTTTGTTTTTGGGGGGGGGTCCCAAAATTGTTTGCAGGGTAAAAAAATGTGTGCAAATAGGTAAAATGCATTTGTAAAAATCATTAGAAACAGATGTTCACCTTTTGTAGGTATTAAAATGATTGCAGACTTGCCAGCCCTTAAATATGAACTGTTCTTTAGACACCATAGGCAGGAGATATATACAGCCAGACCTGGTTTTCTCCAAGACTTTGCAAAAAGCAAATGAAAATCTGAAAAGAAGGAATGTACATATTTAGGCTTTTGGTGGACGTTAATATTTTATATCTTTGTATGAGGTCTGATTAGACTAAGATCATTTTAAATAGGTTGGCAGGTCTGTTACATGCAAATATGTACATGAGCAAGTAGATATTTCTCTTTGTATTTTAGTTTACATATATTTTGTCATGATGTCTTTGCCAGAAGAGGCTAGGAGCAAAATAGCTGAGTTTCAAGACTTCAAGGAAAAGTTTAGATTGGTGAGTAACAGAACAAAACTCATAATAGCAATTGTATAAGTATTCTTAAAATTTCTACATTATGAGACTTTTAGATGTCTCTTTTAATCTTTGACCCCAATTATTGAATGAAAACTTAGAAGGGACTGCACATAAACACTAAATACACTTGAGTTTTCAGTCTTTTTTTCTTCTTTCCAGTTTACAATTCATCAATTGCATGGCATTTGGAGGCATACAGTTATATCAGTACTTATTTCTCAGTGGAGTGTATTTCCATATGATAAAAATTTGAAATTTCATTTCTCAGGAACCCACAAGACAAGAAGAGGCAGGGGAGCCTGTATCATCCCAGGCGGCCTCTACCCCTACTCCAGCGCAATCTGTCAACTCTCAACCATCGAGTTCGCCAGATTCAAGTTCATCTAATGCTCCGTCTGCCACACCTGAGCAGACAAGTGAGACCAGCTCAGCTGACAAAAAGGAGGAGGAGCCAGTCCCTATGTAAGGACATATCAAAATGTTTCTGTATATATAGCTTTTAGACATCCTGGTAGGAAATATATCATTGAGTTAACTGCGTAACAAGGGAGGCTACGGATTACTGGGGCAGGAAAGGGAAAGTATTTACTGTAGATAGTTAGAAAAAAAAGAACTCGTTTAAATTCTGCTATTTGAAACTTGGTTTCAAGAAACATTGCAAGTTGAAAGGATTTATTGGTTGATTGTTATATTTTTTATCTCTATTTTGTTCCATGACTAAGGGTTTGCAGAGAGAGTGCAAAATATATTCACAAATCCATTTATTTGTTTTAAAGAATGTCTTTCCTCTTGTTTTCAACAGAAAAACTTTCAAGCTCAACCCTAATGCCAAAGAGTTTAAGCCGGTATGTTTTTACATTGTCATTTGATTCTACAAAGAATTAGCTAGGAAAAAGGTAGTGTGAATTTTAAAAAGGAATATATTAAATAATCACAAGCTATGCCAAAAGGTCTGGAACGAGGAAAAATGGCCAACAGATTTGAAAAGATCTGTCGTCATAATTCTTCCTAAGATAGGCGATTTACAACAATGCTCCAACCTCAGAACAAGAGCTCTAATTAATCACGCAAGCAAAATCATGCTTACCATCATTACGAGACTGGAAAACAAGATACAATCTAGAAAAGGTAGAGGAACAAGAGGCCATATTTTAAATCTTAGACACCTCATTGAAAAATTGAGACAGACTGATGGTAACCTTCACCTCTGCCTCATCGACTTCTCAAAGGCTTAAATTGTGACAAACATTAGAAGTGATGTATGTTGGACGGGAGTCTGCAGTAAGACATCAAATTGTTTCCCTATTCGCAAAGACGTAAGACAAGGCTGCATTCTCTCGCCACGTCTCTTCAGTTTTTATACTGAGGAAATATGAAAAATGTTGAACACAGTTGAAAAAATAATCTTTTTAATGAGCCTTGCATCCAAGGACTGAAACTAAGGGATCTGAGGTATGCTTATGGCACTGCACTGCTCTCAACACCTGGGGGATTTTACAAGCTGGTCCAAAAAGTTAAAGAGCACAGTTAAAAGAAAGGACTGCAGCTGAATGTGAAGAAAATTAAAACTGGCACTTGTAGATATGATAGTAAATGGAGAAAAGGTATGATTACAGATTCTCACCATTAAGATATAAGAAGTAGCTGTCTTTGCAACAGGTAATAAATATATTCCAGCTTGGGTTTTCTTCTCTTGAAATCCATAAAAATATATCGCATAGAAAAGAAAATCCATCATTAAAAATTGAATGTTTGTATGAACTTGCAGAAAGCCCCTGTGGAAGCCCAGTCCCCATCCCCACAGCCACGCAGCTCTCCACAAGTGCACCCGGTGGTCCAGTATCAAATGATGGTGCCACCAGCTGCAGCCAGCTACATAGTGAATCAACCAAGGAAGCGAGGTAAACTCATAAAAAGATATTTGTATGATACCAATAAATGTTGTCGCAGTAGCATTTACAGACCTGCCACTTATACGGATTAAATCCGTATTATACAGGTTTTCCCTTCACACCCCCCCCCCCCCCCAAAAAAAAAAAAAAAAGTATAGTGTAGCTCTAAAAGTACAAAACAATTCAAAACATGGAAGCTTTTGCAAGATCACCTATTTTTATATATATATATATTATTTTGTGTGTGTGTTTGTTTTTGTTTTTGTTGTTTTTTGGTGCCTTGCAATTTAAAAGAAGCTTGCATCTGTTGGCCTCGCACATATAAGCCTGCCAGCGATCCAGCAAGGTTTTGAAGAGTAAACATGTATAAATTTACCATGTGCAGGAGCAGTATCACAGGAAGTGAGGCTGTAAAAAGACTTGCTGAACATTGCCTTTTGGTAGTGAAATGATTATCTTGTGGGTCATCAGGGCAGCAAGAGGATTCAAATTTTAAATGTTTCCCTACTCCTCATCAAATTTTGTTCAGTTGTATACCTTGGGCATTGTTAACAACCATTTGTCCCCATTGATTATGAGGGAAAAAAAATAACCCAAGAGATATAAAATATAGGAAGGATATTCATATATGTTTAAAATAATATTTTTTCCCTTCTGGCTTTCATTGTTTTTTTTTTAATGTTTCATTTTACATCTTTTTTTCTTTCACCTGTAGTTTTGTCAGCCAATGTGGATCATTTGACCCATCAAGTGACAGGACAGCCTCTGCTGGCTACACAGCCACCACTTACACCCATGATGTATATCCAAGGAGCTCCAGGCACCTCCTTACCAGCTGGTTATCAGGTTGGCTTGAAAAAAAAATTACTTGCACACAAAATATATTTCCATAATTTACATTTTTAATTTGATTTTACATTGATGGATTATTATATTTCAAATGTAGTACTGTAAATTCATCTCTGAGACACGTTTCTGGTATTAGAAGTTTGCCACAAAAGACCTTTATTACTATTATGGAAACAAAATAGAACCTCCAAACCAATGGCTTAAAAAAATCTGGACTAGGGAGACAGAAAAAAATAAAATAAAAAATAACAAATAGGCAAAGGGTTGTGTTTCCAACACAATGGGTTTTCTCATAGTGTCCTCATTTTCAGTCTTCCATTTTTACAAGCCTCTAGTCATGTCTTGAATGCTTCAATGGGAAAAATACTAATGACGTCATCAACTAAAGAACAAAATTATTAAAATATTAGTTATTGCATTTTTCCTTACCAGGTGCTGTGTACCAACTTTATCGTGGCTTTTATGTGGACATGATCTTTTTCTTAATTTCTTAGATCATGGGCCGCATGCCTAATTCCCTGACGATGGCTCAGGGTCAACATGTAGGATTGGATCAATCTGGTGCACAAAACCAGCCACAGCCCATGTTTGGTACGTTCAGCAGGATTTGAAATAGTTTTTATTGTTGAAAAATGTATATCAATCAACTTTTAAGAAAGCACAAAGTTTGCAATATGATTTATAATTTATTTTTATTTTGCTGCCCTTATAAAATTCTTTGCTTAAATTTAATACATTCTTTAAGTTATTTAAGAACACTAAAATGTTTCAAATATTTTTTTGTTTTTTTTTTGTTTAATTTTTTTTTTGTATTTTGACCTTTTTTACCTGTCCAACATCTTTTTAAAACAACAACAAAACAAACAGGCTATTGCCGTTGATCTGTCTATTGTTCATTTTTATTTTTCTTCATTTATTATCTGAGAGTATCTCCATTTATTTGAATTGCTTGTGCTTAGCTTGCATTATGGAATCACATGATGCCAATATTTTTTTTTTTTTTTTTTTTTTTGGCAATTGCTCCAGTAATAAGTGGTTATTTAAAAATCATATAGCTTAAAACAATGTAATGAAAAACATACTGGATTTTGGTTTTAACTTGTCTTGTCTGGTCTATGTAACATTTTCAGTTAAAAAACAAACATTCCTAGTAAAAAGCAAGCCCTAAGTATATCTTGGTCTCTCCTTCCCTATTTTTGGTATTAGCATTCCAGTGGCCCCTGGACTTTAACCCTTCGCCTCATGTTGAAGGAGCAGGTAGGTTTCGGTTGAGGCAGTAGTTCCGAATTTGTGTGTCTGTCTTGTGTTCTGTTGTTATAAATGTAATTTTTTTGTTTTTTTTTTTCTGCTGTGATTGGTCATTTTCAGGATAAAAGACTTCATGTTTTGACTAAAACAATAGTTTGTTGCTTTTAACTTTTAACATTTATATGAAGTCGCAGATAGACTTGTTTTTATTTTGAAAATCATTGGCCTAATAATTTGGCGTCTCTCTAACATCAACAAAGAAAGGATAAGATATTGGCACAGCTGTCATTTCTGAGTTGTTAGACCATAATATATATCAGCCTAGCTGCAAGAAAAAGCAAGTCTTGTTAATTTTTTTTTTTTTTTAAAATATGTATCTATAGAAATTAAAAACATTACATCATTAACTAATGTAGTTGAGTATTGAATATTGTTACCAAATTAAATAACTGACATGTAAAAATAGTCTTTTATTTTTTTCCTTATAAAAATTAGCCAAATGTTGCTTTTCTTTGCTGTCTTATAGGTTTTTCCACAATGCTAGAAGTATAAATCTCTTAAATCAGATCTCCTCCCTGTCTCTGTCTATCTCTCTCTCTCTCTCTCTCTCTCTCTCTCTCTCTCTCTCTCTCTCTCTCTGTTTTTGCATTAACTTTTTCATTTATGCTCCATTTTTGTGAACAAAAGGGGATTTGGAGAATTGGTGTACAAGTATAATTGTGATACATCTGAATGCAATTTTGAACAAAATGAGTGCAATTATGAGCTTAGCATTATTTAGGGATCGAAACTATTGAATATTATATCCGCAACAAATTAACAACTTCGAGTCATATTTGTTGTGAAAACTGTAAAATTATGAAGAAAAATGGACTAAACGCTAAGTTGTTGAAAAGTTGTTAATAGATCATTTTGAATTTTTTGAAACATAAATGATCTAACTCGAATCGCAATATGTAGTTGTGAACTTACACACATTTTGTATTATTGAACCAGGAAATGTTTAAGATGTTTTTTTTTTTTACAAGTTTTCTATGGGCGGAGCTTGTCCAGGTCTAGCTGAGCTATATGTGTGTTTGCTTGTTCTCCTGTCTCTCTAGCAGTGCCAGCCCAGCAGCAGCCAATCCCAGCCCACCTGCCGCACCCCCAGCCCATGCAGCAGCAGCAAGCCCAGCAGGCCCAGCCTGCCCATGTACCGAACCCTGCGCCCTCACCTGTACACCAGCAGCACAACGGCCAGCCGGGCCAGCACCACCAGATGGGCCAGGGCCCTTCGCAGTCGGTGACCCCTCAGCCTGCCCACTACATGAACTATCCACAGCATGGCATGCCCCGCACTTCTCTAGCTGGGGGAGCAGGGGGCCAGCAAGGCATGGCTGGGCATCCTACCGCTGTCAGCATCAGCTACATGTCGGCGGCACCCCAGTATGCAAACTATCAGAACGCCAGTAACGGGGCCCATTACTCGTTTGCTCCTGCGGCTGCAGCGCCTGCACAGCCACAAACCTCGCAGAATTCTTCGCACGGGCAGGGGGGTTCCCACCCGCAGTATGTGGTGATGCCTCACACAACCCCCCAGGGTCACCCGCCCATGCAGCAGCACTCAGGTCAGGCCTACCCTGCCACTGGCCTACAGTTCCACCCACAGCATAACCTTATGCAAGGTAAGGCATCTCCGTTAGAGACGTTAGTTGTAGTGTTATTTTGTGGGTGGGCAAATATTTATTGTAATAAATGTTTCCACTTCAAAGCAAACAATTTCAGAGCGCTTTTGCATGTTACTGTAACTGCATATGAACAATACGTGCACATAAAATCTATCTGTACATGTAATGCAAAAAAATTAAATGAACAGATATACAAACAAATGTATTGGTAAATGCTTGCAATAAATTACCTTATGTGAACAAATTAGTATAAATACAATTTGTATTGTCGTATATACATCCTGTGGAGTATGCACATTAAGGATTCAATTGAGGTAAAACTTCCTGTAGATCTAATTGTTGACCTGGCCACACAACCAGGCTTTCGTAATTCATAAAAGATCTGCGGTTATGTTTAATACTGATTGAACCACTTTCTACATGCAGGTCCCCCACAGATGCCACCTAACCATGGACACAACCCTAACCAGGGAGGACCCCATCTCTTGCAGCACGGAATGCCAGCAGGGCTCCACCAGTCTGTAGCTGGCTCGCAGCCAGGCATGTTCATGCCCAGTAAGTCTCCCTCTTTTTCAGGGGGAAAGGTCTGAGAGATGATCCACCTACCAATAAATAGTTGTCAAAGTTATCAGTTTCTTTGCAAGTCACCTAATAAAAGTGGTTGAAATATTTATACTAAGTTAAATATTTTCAATTAATGAAATCTTATGAATTTATGCAACAGTTGGAGGATTAACTATATTATTTTTCTGCAAATAAAAAAAAAGATACACATGGACATCCAAGGTAAATTTTTTTCATAAGCATTCTGTTATTGCCATGTTTTAAAGACATGGTACAGTAATATAGAACAATATGCAAGTCGCAAGTTAAAACAGTTTGTATATATTCTTTTAGGCAGAGATTAGACATAGGCTAAATGTTTTATTTTATTCTGTAGGCACCTTTCCACCCCACATATTAATGCCCAGAGATATGCAAAGGAGGTAATAAGCAATTGGAAAACTGGGTTGCATTTGTTTGGGATAAATTCAATTTATCTGCTTTTGTTTTAATGTTCGTGTTTTTGAAAGATTTTTCATGTTTTTCTCAAAACTAGTTGCTTTTTGGGCAGATATATTTGTTTCTGACTTTTTTTTCCCTTCTCTTGTTGTCCATGTTTGCATTGAAGTTGGATACAAAAATTGAAATTTTGTTTATAACGACACTTTTGGGTATCTTTACATTGCCACCGTAAAGGAAAGAGTAGTAGTAAGAATGGTACTAAAAATATACAGATCTTATCTCATTCTGTTAATTTCAATTTGATAAATTTTCTCCATAGATATTGAAAAGAAGAGTTGTGCATGAAATGCGAAGATATAAACATTTCTATTTACCACTACTGGATAAAATCCTTGAAAATAAAATTGATAATTTTTAAAATCATGTTTTGATTGTAGAGCCTAGCACAATAAAACTTGTACTATTTACACGATGTAATTATGAATGTAATTTTTGTTTTTTGTCATCATATCCATCTTGCACAGTAAAAAATAATGATTAAACTTTTCAATTTCAGTACCGGTATATCTTTCATTTTAATTTATGCAATATTGTATATTGATTCTGGGGTATAACAGTTATTACTTTTAGGAAAGCCTTTAGCTCATGACTACCAATGGGCCGAGCTTGTAAAACATAATTTAATTTAAAATATAATGACAATTTTCTCTTATTTTTTAAATGATTTTCACATTTCCAATTTTTTTCTTTCCAATTTCAGTGCCATCAACACAACAGCTGTATCAGCACCAACAATAATGTTCACATGGCCTTAGTTGTTTTTTTTTAGTATCAGTAAGTATCCGTAATATAAATATGATCTGTTATTAATTTCTCATAACAACAAGTATGACACATTTTTTTTTTTGCTTGTCCCAGGGCTTTCTTATTTTGGATAAAATTTTCACATTTAATTTTTGCCTTAACACAGATGCCTTTTTTTTTTTAAAGTTCACACAATACAAAGATTTAAACATCTAGGTGGAAATGCTTAGATAGCTTTTCTGCAGTTTTTAAGGGAAAAACTGGACATCTCATCCATCTGAACTTTTGTAGACTCTTCATTTTTAGTTTGTACCGGTTTCTTATCACTGAACTTGGTTTAGTGAAAAAGCAGCACTCAATTACAGTAGTGCCATAAGACTGGAAATAGATTCATGTTAAAAGAAATAACTTATGGGTGCAGTGACTGTACAGTACATCAAGTTATAAAATTGTTAAAAACTGTTTTCTTCCACAGGTTTGACAAATGCAGATGTAAATCTACTTTTGAAGAAAAAAAAAGGGAAGACCAAGTTAGGGTGGTGTGCTGCTGGCAAGTATATGACAGGAAACAAGTATTTTTTTTTCCAAATGACTGAAAGTAGAAAGATCAAAAGCTAACATGTGAATAAAATAGTTACTAAAACTTCTATGCAAGTGAAATTCTTGAATGATGGAATTCAGATTGTGTAATTTTGTGCAAAAGGGTATGATTTTGAATGTGAACTTTCATAAGAGTTGTATGCAAATTGTCACTATTAACAGTACTGGAAGATCATCAAATCTCCTCCCCCCCCTCCTCCAAAGTTTACTGAGAAAGGTGCCTTGTGATGAAATCTAAAATGATAGGTGGAAGAGAGAAAGATGTAAGCCACTTTGCCATTGAAGTCAAATGCACAAATACTGAAAATTGATTTATTTCCTTTTGCAGAGTGAGCATGACTTTGCACAACAGAACTTGTTTTGAGCCGTTGTAAATATATTTCTCAGGCTTGGTGAACATGAGCTGTTTATAATTTGATAATTTGATTATGAATGGTTACACCTATTACCAAGGTGTGGTCGTATTGCCAAAGTGGTGTTGGCAAACATGTACATTGCCTCTACTCGACAGTATTTCACAAATTGTCAATGACTGAATGGAAAAATGTTTAATGATCATGTGAAGTTGTATTATTCTAGTCCTGTCTTATTTATATTTGATATGAATTTAAATGTTTTTCTTTTTAAAGCTTTTTGCCTACTTCCAAAGCATAAAAGAAAAAATATATACGAGTTGAAAAGGCATTTGCTTGAATCAATTGAGAAGATCCAGGTAAAAGTAAAACAGAACAAATATTGTGCCTTAATCATCTAATTGGGTGGAGTTTTTTCCATTTTTAAAACATTTAGTGCAAAGATGAAATATGGTCAGTTGCCAAAAAACTGACCAGCACCCAAGATTAATTGGGCCATTTTTTTAGTACATTTTTTTTGGAACAAGGACTTTCACTGTTTTTCAGTGTTTGATGATTGCATCTTCACAGGATTATTAAGCAGTAGTTTAAAAGTTAGAAAAATACTCCATGTAATTTTATAATTAAGTTTTGAAATTGGTCCTCGTAAGTGTGCCCCCATTTGGGTCTAAATTTTCAGGTTAACAGTTCTGTCATTCTACAAAAATCTTTTTTTTTGTTAGTGTGTGGAAAATTCTCATAATTCTGATATTCTTAAAACCAATGTTTATTAGGTTTTAATATGTGTCCATCCATTTTTTTGGCAATTGACCATGTCTTCTGGTATGATAAGGATTGTTTACCCACCTACAAGAACAAAGAAGCAAGCAGACCCAGTGCAGAGAAAATTGAAATGAAATGAAGTTTAAAATTGTAATTAAAACATGGCTTAAAAGTGGAGATGGTAATATATAGGAAGCTAGTGAAACATCTTAAGATGCTAATTTGTTTAATTTCTAAGACAAATGATTTATCATTGAGCACTGTTATACATAACCTTTTCAAGACGTCGGCGCTAGCACTCCTTTTCTTCCCCACCCCAGGGCGTGTTTATAATTCTCCGGTGACGTGGTTACTAAAAGAAAGATTTATAAATGTAGTAAAATATTACAAGATTCATTCCCTTTGCCCACTTTCATTTATGAGGCGAAAAAATGGTAAAGTTTGACCCTAACGCTCTAACAAGTGGTGTGCTGATCAACGCTAGACTTGTCAAGTGCCACGTTGCGAAAGGGTTAAAAATAGTCTTGCAACTAGTAAAATATAAACTGTTGGTTGAAGCTTTTTTTCTCTAATACTAGGCCGTAGGGGGTCATTAAACTCCTATTTTAGTTTAGGATTAAGATTATTAGTATTATAATTATATTATTAAATTTCTTTTAATTTGATTGATGTGAATAGTTATTATTGTAGATACAGTATACATAGTATCATTTACAACCTACATGTGGATTCATCCCTACCTGGGCAGTAGATTAATCTGGATAATTCTCATTGGATTTATGAGTGAACTCATCAAACCACACTGGATGTGGCCTTCCAGGACTTACAATTTTTACAGCTTTTTATTTTTTTTGCATTATGCAGTCAGCAGTGGTCTTCAAGTGTAAAGAGGGGGCTGTAGTCAACCATCTAAGCACACCAGGATAGTTTCTAATCAATAGTGGAGAACGGTTAAGCACTTTTAATTACCCTGAGCTATATACTTTCAAAAGGTACCCATATTGTTTACAAATCTAAATGTTAATGTTCCTTAGCTGAAGTTGCATCTATCGATGTTTAACATAGATACAAAATTGAATGCAATAGGCTATGTTGAAATGTGGATATGAATGAGATCAGAATTGGAATTGAAGAATTTTAATTTAGCTTGAATTGTTTTTTTCTCTCTCTTTAAACTGAAATACACTCAACACCGAAAACATCAAAGTATATATTTAGGTAAAACTTTTAGGGTTGTAATATTTTCGGCAAATCATCACCAGTGCTCTGTCAGTATTGCAGCCTTGAAGAATGAATGAACCAATTGGCATCCTCTCTCTCTGTACATGTGGGTAAAGATCTCGTCTAGTGCCTTGCTGGTGAGAATCAACTGGAAGCAACTGGAGTGTTTGATCTTAGTGGTGGTAACTTTACTGTGCTGGCTCGTCCCATGAAGGCTTTAGTTGACAAGTTATGTAAATCAAGTAACGATAATTGCATAACTGTGGCTAACAAGCCATGATTGCTGCAATGTATACCTGATCTTTACCTCTGCAGCTTGATATAAAACATACCAGTGATATATACAGTGTTGGAAGTATATACATGATATGTCGTGAATCAAATTTTATTGTTTGATGATATTTTTCCTTTATTTCACATTGTTTTGTTTCTCTGCCCTTTTTTCATGCTGTGGATAAAATCAATATTTAGCCACATACCTAATTACCAAGCTCTATAGAGTGGGTATGCAAGGGCCTTTATCATGACCGAAAAATTTAGTTTAGCCCTTTTCACATTCTTTCTCACTTGCCAACTATGGCCTTAATACAATATATCAAGCAAGGCCTGAATTGGCAAAGTACTCGACATCTTACTACATTAAATGGCTTGCTCTCAAGTATTTTTTAACATTTTTTAAATTCATTTTTTGTCCCAGATGGTGCAAACTATTCCGCTTTTATTGCGTTCATGTCAAATATTTTGTAAAATGTTTGCACACTTAATGGTGTTCAAAATGATATCATCCAGTTTTAATACGGGCTTCACAAAATATTGAAGGAATGAAGCTAAGATGTTTGTATTACTATTATTAAAAAAATAATGATTTATAACTTAAAATGTTGATGAAGCGTGTGTTAAACTGGCTTTATGCTGATTTGTATTTATTATACATTGCCGAGTCTTGATTTTTGAATGATCATTGTGAATTGCATATCAGTATGAAGGAGAAATGTGAGAAATGTTCTTTTTACGATTACAAAAGTCAATATCAGATCTGAAACTGATGATAGCGGACTGTGTGAACATGGAGTCTTATATGTGTATAAGTTGTCAAAGTTGCTCTCGAAGCCTTAGTACATCATTTCCTTGTGAGAAGTTGGTCTTTAACATGTTAAAATGCAAACTGTGGTTTATGGTTCCAGCATATGGATTGCCTGCCTAGTGGGTGACTTCAGTCTTTTGATTTAACAAACAAGTTTTTGATCCAGTCTCAGAAGACAAGTGCACCTTTTTTTTTTTTAGATTAAAACCATTATTATCACTTGTTATGCTGGCAGGTTTCAATATGATTTTAAATTTTATCTGTAAACTGTGTTTTATAGATAATTGTCAGTTCTGGAGGATGATTTTACGAGTTCAATCAAAAATATGGTCTGATTGCAACAATGCCAATGTGTAAATTCTAAATGATAAGTACCTCTGGGTGTGAGATTACAGTTAAAAAATTGAGATTTATATATCACAGCTCTGGTGTGAATGAGTAATCGAGTGATCAAAAGATTTCTTGTTGTTTTCTGAAGTAAGATTGAGGTCTGCATTAACATTTTTCTTATGTTTAAAAGTTTTGAGTCATTGAAAGTGACATTGCTCCTTACCTGAAGGAATATTTTTGTGTAAATGAAAAGATTTATTTGTGTGCAAAAGCTGATAGATACTAGTATTGACAGTTTGTGAAATGTTGCCTCTCGAATGTCATTCCCTCATTTCATGCAACTCATTCACCATTCATGTGTCCAATTTTCTTACATTTTTCATTGCTTCTTCTTTCAATCCCACCTCTCTAATAATAATAGTAATAATAATAATAATAATACTAAAAACTATTGCACTCTGAATGTGCTTTTTTCAAAATGCACTATCAAAACAAAGGCATTCCAAAAATAAATAAAAATTTTATCATTAATTTATCTGCAAATTACTGTATTTGGCAAACTCAAAAGTTCATTATACCTTTTCATCGCCTTTGAAGTGGGAAAGTCTAAATTTAAAAGAAAAATAAATTTGATTAATTATATATGTAGTAGTTTATTGGAAGAATTCAGCTTTAAATGTACATTTTGTTTACTTGGCGCATAAATTTTGTAAAGTTTTTGAAGAAAGCACGATGTGATACGTTTCAAGAGATGGAATAATTTATGAATGTATCCATTTATTTCAATGACTAAAAGAATCACAATACAAAAATAGACAGATTCAATGAGTTTTGTAACATAAGTGATAGAAAAACGAAGATAGATTAGTATTATTTTTCATTTCTATTTAAGGACAAGTCGACATAGTCTATTAATTAAGGAAAGAGCAGTTCCCAAAAGTTAGTCCTTTCCTCGCCTTTTTTTTTCCACCTACGTCTTCCTTTCTCAATTTTTAAACTGTTACTTTTTCATAATTCTTGTAATAAATTTCCGCTTTTGTATACTCATTTCACCTAGATACCGCAAAAATCCGTATTAATTTTCAATAGCGGTTTCTTCAGTGTGAAAAGAAGTCATAGTTTTTAGAAGGTGGTTATAAGTCATACGCTTCATATCCCATTATCATCTCATTTGCATCTCATTCAATGAACATCCTGTCATCTCTGATGCAATACAGAAAAATGACAAAAATATAAAAAATAAAATTTAGATGAAATCCACTGCAGTCCAGATGTTCAACCCATGAAATATGCAGTTATTTGGCAGTTTTTTTTCTCTCAAAAGACAAATGTAGTTTGTAAAGAGGTACTTTAGAAAATGTTGATTCCAGTATGGTTTCCTTTTATTGGGATTAATTTGAAGTATTAAATACAAGAATCTCTGGGTTTCTTGATATTTGAAAAGATATTAGCTTTTGGAACTTGTGAGGGCATAGCGCAATGTGTCTCACAATTGGTAGTTAACATTTAAGTATTTCCTTGCTTAAAAGGGGAAGCATGTTTATATTTTAGGCATATGTTTTATGAGGAACAAAAAAAAAAAATTTGAATAACTAAATTGAACAATATCTCCAAATTTAAAGAATAAGGAATAAACACTTACCCAAAAATTTATCTTGTTGTGTCTTGGCTTTTGATTGTTTTGTATTTTTTTAACCAAAAGTGTTTTTCCCCATGTCTATTTTTGTTGAATGTTCTAACATAAAAATGATAATTTATATTTTATGAGGGGGGCAGAGGCCATCATTGTACTTAGTGATCTATACTGTTATCGTGTATCTAGTAAAATTTGTAAAGGTTGTAAAATTACCACTCTTCAGGGTTATGTGAAAAATATTTTTTTAGTAATTCTAATTGATGAGCATAAAGGGAAGGTAATGATGATACAAAGAGGGTAACTAACAGTGATCTATTTCTTTTTAAGTTTTGGCATACATGTAATTAGAAAAGAGAAGTTAGAATGTTATTATTTCAGCTAACACAGGTACGCTTTAATTTTTTATATTTATAAAAAAGATCAACCACCAAGGTCACTGTGCTTGTTTATACACATATTCACACAGACACAAAAAGATCAACAAAATAGTCACTGTAATTTTTTATCTTCATAAAAAAAGATAAACAACATAGGCAGTTGTGCAGTACATGTATAATACTAGGAATAGGATGATCAATAATATTGCTTGCACTGAATGCAGTTTTTCGTCTACTTGTGATTTTACCTGTAACTTTTAGTCTAGATACGTTTCTATTTTAATCTTCTGACCTGGGCTTCCTAGTTTCTGGGGTTGATAAAGTGATGTTGTATAGGGAGTGAGACAGACCATGGGGTGCATCTTCTCCTTTCCTTTCACTTTCAGCTGACAAAGAAGAAGGCAAGTGTTTTTTGTTGTTGTTTTTTTCATTATTGTTTTAGAAAGGATTATATAGGTAGTTTCTGTAGTTCAGACCAGACACTCAAGTTGCTCGCTCGGATAATCGTCATGTTGCTAACATCGTCTTTCTCAGATCCAGTTGTTTTTAGAGAAACAAAGCGTTGTTAAATTGTCTGGGTTTTTTTCTTCACTGTAGTTGATTTTAAAATTCAAATGAACAATTTGTTTTATAGCCGATTTTCTCACAATAAAAGAGATAAATGGAAAATATTTAAAAGGTATTTATCCTGGGCCAGTGCTATTTTGGTTCATCTTTGAGATAGACCATTAAGCTAGCAATGTGACGAAATAGAAAACAAACAAACAACTTGCATAATTGTCATGAAAATGTTCGCCAAAATAACAGAAAACGGAATTTTTCAAAACTGGATTAGCCTGAAGCAAATCTCACTCAACAATAGGAGGCATTTCATATTATAACTTGCGTATAATTATTGGGTTGACAGAAACGAAATTAACTATAAGCGAAAAAACTTCAATGAAGTAGAGATGGAAGGGATGTGGGGAAAAAAGAATGATTACAAAAACGTCGAAGATAATCAGAGCAATACTATAACATAATGTGACATTGCTTACGCGTATGCGACTTCACAGTAGTTTTCACCAAATAGGTTGTTACCGGTTTGGACTTGGAGAAACCACTAGAAACTACTCAAAGTTTGAATAGCATTTTCCCATCAGCTCGCACACATCTTGTGCGAGTTGATACGCCCTTGTGCAAGCACCAAAGAGATAACCTTTTTGTAATTATTGTAATGAAATTGTATTGATATACACACCTTCCGTTTAAAAAATTAACCAAATCTTTTAGTTTTTACTTTTTGAAACTTGAAATCCCCTAAAATAGTGCGCACACAAGGAGGAGGCCTTAAGTTGTGCGATGTGAAAAGGTTAAGAAGAGAATGATGGGGCGTGTGGTGTTAAGGAATAATTGTCAAGTACTGATTTAGATCTAGACATTCTTGAGTTGTATTCTGAAGCCTCAGACAGGGCATTTATTAATTTATAAAGTTAAATCATTGCGTTTCTACAAAGGATTTCTAGTTATCTTTTTGTGTGTGTGTGTGTGTGTTAATGTTGATAAGAGAGTGTGTCCGAGTTTAGGTAGACCTTTCTATGTTAGACCTTTCTATGTTCACATTTTCTTTAAGGTTTATAAACAAAACAAAAATAGCATTTTACATTAACACACACACACACACACAAATACAAACAATCGAGCAAACCAAACCAAAGAGGTAAAATAGAGCAAGCGCAAATACCATAGAAAATGGCTTTTATTACAATATTTAATATTACAATTTTTAAAGGCATAACATCATTTTGTAAGGGTTTACAGTATGCTTTGAGTTTCTAGACTACAATTGGCTTTTCTAACACCGGGAATTCGTTGTTGAAGTAAAGGTAAAATAATGTGTTTAAAATCAGAGAAGTTTTGTGTGTGTCAACAATGGAGGAGCATAATTATACACTATAAAGTCTGAAACGGCCGTCTTACTGTCAATTATTAGAGAATAATTGACTACATGTAATTTTACAGGTAAAAAAATGGACAGAAAAACTTAATAACATTAATATGCAACAAACACAAAAAAGGAAAAAAATTACAATTTTACCAATGAAATCTTAATTTTTGTTTATAATATGTAATAACAAGACATAATTCAAAGAAAAATGTATGATTATTTTTGCTTACATACAATCATCTACCTGGAGCTGGAAAACTATTTTCCTCTTCGTAAAAGGCTCAATACATTGCTACCGGGTACAATATTAAACTTGCATTGAGATACATGAAGTCAACACGTCTCAAGCATAAAGTCACAGACATAGGGATACAATGTGTAAGTAATCTGTAGGGCATTTTGTAATACATGGTCATTTATAAAAAATAATACAAACAAATTTAAACAGGCTATAGTAAGAAGATATACTGACTTATCTTTATACCGACAACAGCTGTTCAACATGAGGCGATTCTGACTCGTATAATGCCTGCAGAACCATTGAGCATTTGTTAACGAGTTTAGTAATGTGGAGTCACTCATCATAGAAAGAGATGCTTTTATTTTTGTGGAGGCCCCACTCCTCCATCACATCTTCCAACATTGTCACCTGTGCTGGGCTAAAGTAGTTGCGCCAATCCCCCACTGTGCCTGCAACGTGGGGAAACACAAACAAAGAATATTGCAGGAAATCTTTACATTAAAAAACACACAACTTATATAAAACATTCCGGGGAAAATAGCAGACTAAAATTAAAAGAAATTACTTTCATGCTTAAAATTACACTAAGCATATTTTCTATAGTTATTTCGAGGCAGTTGTATAAAACTTTCAGATATGCGCCATCAGAATGCAAAATGGCATGTGCTACATAAAATATATCAAGAAGTGCAGAAATAAAAACATCCGGCGTAATAATAACACATGTATTGTTAGCAGGAGAACAAATGTACACTCAATCCTCATCAGGCTAGTTCTCAGATGACTCTGGTTATCAGTTTGGACATCCACCCACACTCCCACACATCCACACATCCACATATCCATATATCCACCCACCCACACCCACACATACACACACACACACACACACACCTATGTACTAACTTAAAGGAGAAAGTAAAACTTATTTTGCAAAATTCCGAGAGTGACAACTACTATTAATTAACAAATTAAAAGGTTATAAATGTCTGATGTATTTAACGCAAGGCATTTCGCTCGGTTGACGGTTAGCAGGTGGATCATGTTCTGCCTTTGAATGAGATCTTCAGCGACGGGATTCCAGCCGGTTTGACCATTATCCATTATTCGCACAAGAAAAAACTTTGTTTTTTTTATATAAGGAAAATTAGTTCTTGTAAAAAACATATGGGCCAAAAATAATTATTGCTGAAGATATGTAGCTGTGAGAGTCACTTATCGACAACCATACTGCACTCAAAGAAGAAGAATGAGACACAATCCGCCTATTGAAAACCATCCAGCCTATAAATTACTAAACTCATGATCATCCTAGATACTTTAAAAGGATCTTCATGCTTGAATAAGGTCTGCAGATTTATGGGTATGAATCAAGGAGAAGGTCCACTATTTTCCTGATGGCTAGCAATATCTTCGCAGTGCCATTGCTGAGCATCGAATAGTTTCTTTAAAAAACCTAAATCATTATTGAAAAAGGAACTAAGTTGGGTCGGATCGCTGATTTTGTGTATTCATAAAATATCAAGAAACACACTGTTCTATAATGTAGAAATTACTATATGTACGTTCTTAAAACACTTTGATCGGTCTTTTCAAGCAAAGAGAGATTTCAGAGTCAATACAAGTCAGTGTGTCAAGCCCTTGGACAAAAGCTTGATCTAGCACACTAGTCTTCGCCTTGGCAAAGCGAATAGGTGCCAAGTACAAGGTGCAGGTTTGATCCCCATCCATGACACCAGTCTGAATTTTTCTTTATCTGTTTTCCTCATCTGTTGGTCTCAGGCTATATCTAGGTTTGTGACTGCCCCTTCTAATGTACTTTCATAGCAAAGCTGTCTAAACTTCTTACTTAAAATTCACTAAGTAGATTGCCTACCGACCTTTCCTGAAGATGACAGACTGTCCGTTTATGCTCATTTCGCGCAGATAATCCGAGAGACTGAGTTTCATGTTCTCGAAGGACGTTCTCTTCTGGATCTTCTCAAGCAGCTCCGGTGAGGTGTCCACCTTGAGGTAGCAGGCCAGGTCGGACACAGTGCTCAGGAAACCCTGGGACAACACCAACAACGAAAAACAAACAGTTAAAAACAAGTAAAGGCTTTCTTATTCTAACTTCGCTGTTTCAAGTATCCCAGGATACCAAGGCAGATACTACATGATGGCAACTTGATTTTATACCCCTAAATATACGTACCTTTATCACCCCCCCCTCTCTCTCTCTCTCTCTCTCTCTCTCTCTCTCTCTCTCATATATACATACTATACAGAGTTCGGGTACGTACCTGTTTGAGATCGTCATACCAGATAACATGGATGTCTAGTCACTGACTGATCTACACACCTGTTTGAGGCGAGTGACCAATGTACACACCTGTTTTAAACGAGTGATCAAAGCACACGCCTGTTTGAGATGAGTGACCAATCTACACACCTGTTTTAAAGGAGCGAGCAATGTACACACCTGTTTGAGGCGAGTGACCAATGTACACTCACCTGTTTGAGTCGAGTGACCAATGTACACTCACCTGTTTGAGATGAGTAATAAATGTACACACTTGTTTTGAGACGGAAGACCAATTTACACACCTGTTTGATATGACTGACCAATGTACACACCTGTTTCAGGCGAGTGACCAATGTACACGTCTGTTTGAGGAGAGTGACCAATGTACACATCTGTTTGAGGAGAGTGACCAATGTACACATCTGTTTGAGGAGAGTGACCAATGTACACATCTGTTTGAGGAGAGTGACCAATGTACACACCTGTTTGAGGTGAGTGACCAATGTACACACCTGTTTGAGGTGAGTGACCAATGTACACACCTGTTTGAGGCGAGTGACCAATGTACACACCTGTTTGAGACGAGTGAACACTGTACACACCTGTTTGAGACGAGCGACCAATGTACACACCTGTTTGAGACGAGCGACCACTGTACACACACCTTTTTTAAATGAGCGACCAATGTACACGCCTGTTTGAGACGAGTGATCAATGTACATTCTTTTTAGATGAGTGACTAATTTACACACCTGTAAGAAATGAGTGACCAGTGTACACACCTGTTTAAGATCCTCATAGCGGACTACGTGGATGTTCTGTCTCCCGGACCTGGCGACCTTCAGCCAGGAGAAGACGTGGTCGAACCAGGAGTTGTACGGCACTGGAAGGTTGGGAGAGGAGGGAGATTTGGGGGGGGGGGGGGGGTTTTTT
>RQTK01000534.1:324331-342922 GCA_003991915.1 Elysia chlorotica
TATTCATTGACTAGTATGGTGGTCCCTCTTTTTTACCTGTTGATATCAAGCAATGAAAAAAAAATCTAGATTAGGCCACAATTTTGGTCTATACATATCTAAAACTAGAACTGTGTGCTAGCCATTATCTACAGATCTTGTATAGACTAGGCTATAGAAACCTTGACTAACAGTCGAGTCTGTAATCTAGGAAGTCTACAACTTGCTATAGTCTAAGTTTGTGGGTGCTACTTTTTTTATACTAGACAACAGATCTAGATTCTAGGAACCTATGTTTATCTAGACTAGATCTAGATATAGATCTAGATTCTAGAAATCTGCGTTCATCTAGATTAGATCTAGATCCCAGGATAATTATATTATCTAAAATCTAGATCTAGAAACTTTTGTTCATCTAGAATCTAGATTCTAGAAATCTAGATCTATCTATCTAGACATTTCGGGATGATTTTCACATCGTCAAACCTTTATGTTGTAGATTCTAATGAGTAATCTACATCTTGATTTTCTTTTTAAATGCAAACATCTAGTTAATTTAAAATTGCAAAGAAACTTTAAGTTCAATGAGACATTGCTTTACTTTACTGGTTTGCTCAATCTAGCTGCCCTGTCTTTCTCGGCCTTTCTCCACTCTCCAGCCTCCAGTCGGCACTGCGTGTGTTGTTATTTTTCACTGCTGTGTAGCTGCAGTTCCGGGTTCGGGATAGGCAAAAAATTTCTCTCGGATAGCCTTCTTTTAACGTTGTTTTATGAGCTAAAATAATGCTTGGTAACACAGATAACTCGTTGTATTGGTAGATAAAGATTTGAATCATCATAAAAGTCAAGATATAAGTTATAACTTTTAGTTTTAAGTTGTTTTTACTCACCTTGAAAGGAGGACGATACAGAGGCATTCCTATCGTCCCCCAGCCACGACGATAACGATAGGCAGTCCAGGACGATAAAGCGAAACCCTGGGCATTCAAACTTGACCCAGATATAGGTCAGGAAACCCCCGCCTATTCGGTAAGGTTACGCAATCCGGCTGCTGATAGTAGCGTCCTGCTACGGTCGTCCATTTCGCAAAGCCTGAAATATAACTCTTAGCCGTGCGCCTCATAGCAACAGTCCAAGTCAAGCAACTCTGAGCGTGCGTTTTTAACTGATGGGGGACCATCAGCAGAACGCCACTTCGCGTATTCGTTCGCTCGGTCCTAACACCCACTTAGAACCGACTCTGCGTTACTAACGCCGTTCTAGAGAGCACACACTCATAGCTGAGGGGCTTGAGGCTCACACTTGTGCAAAAATGAGCAGCCCTACACAGTGCTACAACCTGGTCGAAAACGGCATCTCCCTACACCAATAGAAAAACCAAATGTATAGAGAGACCTGCAAAGAAACTAAGGAATTCTCTGAAGTGTTGCAAAGAACGATACTTTTAACTTTTTGTTTTGGCTACATCTAAGTGGAAAACCACACAAGATCTAGCACAAACCAGCTTGACCTATGTGACTACGACAAAAGAACGGAGCATATAGACGTATAACCACAAGTATTTACGGCCATCAATTCCCTCCCACCCAAACTATACCGGGTAAACAACCTAAGGTTTCATCGACGGCCTCATCATCTCCACCTCCCACACTCCAACATACAGCACAAACAATGCCACAAAACTGAACGAAAGCAAAATGTAAAACGTTTAACAAGATAATGGTACACTTTTTGAAAACGAATGTTTTGGGGAAAAGACTAAATGCCAAAAAGAATAAAAGTTAATACAGGTATTAAAATTATATCTATTATCTCTTTCCCAGAAAAAAATGCAACAAAGAACATCTCTCCAACCAACCCAATCTCCCCACAGCCTAGCTGTCATAAGACGGAGACAACGACAGAAGGCTCAATTTTTTTCCTTTCCCTCTTATTCCCCTTCATAACAACTTGGAAAAAACATAAAACCATGACCCAGATGAAAAAAGACTCACCTTTAGATAGACCGTAGACCAACAACTAACTCCACAAAGGTCCATGACCCCCTTGTTCACTAATTAAATAAACACCTTCTTTGGGCCTATTGCATAGACTAGAACGATAGCCAACAAACATGCCATTATAGAATGAGATGCCTAGATAGGGCCAGTGGCAAAAGTTGGCCCATTTTGGCCTGGAAAAGAGTGGAGTGCCTCCATCGTGACTCAATGGACCAGACGGCAACCATAACCCCCCATCCCTGCCATAACCATAACTAACACTTTTTGATTATCTTGTCCCATCATGTCGATTGTTGATCAACCTCGAGGCCACTGGTTGGGGGACAGGGGGCCACGAGGCATGACAGACGAGAAGCCAAAATACCCCAAGCATAAACGCTACAATTGATACTACTACTACTACTACTACTACTACTACTACTACTACTACTACTACTACTACTACTACTACTACTACTACTACTACTACTACTACTACTACTACTACTACTACTACTACTACTACTACTACTACTACTACTACTACTACTACTACTACTACTACTACTACTACTACTACTACTTCTAGAGCCGGTTCTGTTCTCTATGTATTCACAACCATTAACTGATATTCTAGCTAAATATGAATTTAATTACCACATGTATGCCGATGACACCCAAATTTATAAATGTTTTGACTCAACCAATATTGACCATGTAATGAATTCCTTAAATGCATGTATTAACGACGTTTCCTCATGGATGTCAGCCAACAAGTTAAAGCTTAATGAAGAGAAGACAGACATCATGTTCGTTGGAACACCTGCTAAATTACACAAAGTAAATATCGACGAAGTAAAAATTTGTAATCAAAAGGTAACACCCGCTTTGTCTGTAAAAAATCTCGGCGTTTTACTTGATTCAAATCTCACGATGAACCCACATATTTCAAATCTACGTAAACTATGCTATCTAGAATTAAGAAACAACAACAACAATAACTAACCAAGCAACAACAACAAAACCGTAACAGTATATTGAAATAAATGCATAAAAGTTTGATGGAAAATTTAGTTATTTTATAGCTTTGAAAACTAAATAATTATGCGATTTTTTAAACTGCGCTCTAACCTGTACAAAATGGGCAGGAGCCAGACTGCACATCCACCAGAAGGTCTTGGCTCTTACAAACCACAACAGATTCGACATCAACAAAATTATACTGACCAATGTCCTACTAGATTTTGGATCGAACCACAAAAACTGACATAGTTAATACTGAAATACAGAAGACTTATTTGGGAATTATACCCAGACAACTGTATAAAGTGAACACCTGTACCATAGCTGATCTAAGCGCAATCTGCCTTAGAAATCTACAAAAAATGGAGTAATAACTGGCAATAACACAGTCACCCCCTTCGGGTATGAGGCAAACCCGAAAAAGTATACGAACCTAAGGCTCGATAGCCCAAAGGTAGAACCAAACTAACCGCTACTAGCCTAAGGCTGACGGCCGATAGAACGGGGGGTAACCAGCCTGACGCGGTCTCGCGAGTTGTGAGACCGCGTGACTGAGAAGACAAGCAGGCAGGACGCCGGGGTTCTGGACAACCGCCAATTCATACTTTTACAACTCCTTCCCAAAGAGTTAACCCAACTTGGCTAGGGGATGTGGTGACTCCCCGTAATCCAGCTTCACAGATAAATGGAGGCCAAACAAAGGACCATGGGACCACTGTATGTGCAAACATCCCTCACCCAAACAACACGCAAATGCAACCACACGGATAGAGGAATTTCCGATCAGCAATCTCAAAATCCACTGAAAGCATCAGTGGAGAGAGATGGAGTTTCCGTCAAGTACATTCGAACGCGATCGGCACTGGAAATACCGGTTCCTATAAGAATACCCAAGTCAAGCAGTACTGAGCGTGCGTTTACTACTACTCTACTACTACTACTACTACTACTACTACTACTACTACTACTACTACTACTACTACTACTACTACTACTACTACTACTACTACTACTACTACTACTACTACTACTACTACTACTACTACTAGGTTAGAAAGGGACAGCCACAAACCTAGGTCTAGCTTAGACCAACAGATAAGACAAGTAGACAAAGACACATTTTTAGACAAATGACAGGACGGGGATCGAACCTCGCACCTTCTACTCGGCACCCATCGCCTTGCCAAGGCGAAGACCAGTGTGCTTAACCACTCTGCCATCGGCTTTCACAAAAATGAAAGCTCCTGTCAGAGGGCTTTACACACGGCTTGCCTTGACTGAGAAATCGTACTTTGCTGAGTTAGACCTGTCCTAGTTTTTATTACAGAACGTGAACAAACTAGTTTCTCTATAGGATCCCGAAGTATTCATGTTAGCCAGAATAAATAATAGAATTATGATACGAGATGCAGCCACCTACTAAGCTGTTTAACTTTACAAATACTCAACAGCTATATCTACTACTACTACTACTACTACTACTACTACTACTACTACTACTACTACTACTACTACTACTACTACTACTACTACTACTACTACTACTACTACTACTACTACTACTACTACTACTACTACTACTACTACTACTACTACTACTACTAATACTACTACTAATACTCAAGCAGTACTGAGCGTGCGTTTTTTAACTGATGGGGGACCACAGCAGAACGCCACTTCGCGTATTCGTTCGCTCGGTCCTAACACCCACTTAGAACCGACTCTGCGTTACTAACGCCGTTCTAGAGAGCACACACTCATAGCTGAGGGGCTTGAGGCTCACACTTGTGCAAAAATGAGCAGCCCTACACAGTGCTACAACCTGGTCGAAAACGGCATCTCCCTACACCAATAGAAAAACCAAATGTATAGAGAGACCTGCAAAGAAACTAAGGAATTCTCTGAAGTGTTGCAAAGAACGATACTTTTAACTTTTTGTTTTGGCTACATCTAAGTGGAAAACCACACAAGATCTAGCACAAACCAGCTTGACCTATGTGACTACGACAAAAGAACGGAGCATATAGACGTATAACCACAAGTATTTACGGCCATCAATTCCCTCCCACCCAAACTATACCGGGTAAACAACCTAAGGTTTCATCGACGGCCTCATCATCTCCACCTCCCACACTCCAACATACAGCACAAACAATGCCACAAAACTGAACGAAAGCAAAATGTAAAACGTTTAACAAGATAATGGTACACTTTTTGAAAACGGAAGTTTTGGGGAAAAGACTAAATGCCAAAAAGAATAAAAGTTAATACAGGTATTAAAATTATATCTATTATCTCTTTCCCAGAAAAAAATGCAACAAAGAACATCTCTCCAACCAACCCAATCTCCCCACAGCCTAGCTGTCATAAGACGGAGACAACGACAGAAGGCTCAATTTTTTTCCTTTCCCTCTTATTCCCCTTCATAACAACTTGGAAAAAACATAAAACCATGACCCAGATGAAAAAAGACTCACCTTTAGATAGACCGTAGACCAACAACTAACTCCACAAAGGTCCATGACCCCCTTGTTCACTAATTAAATAAACACCTTCTTTGGGCCTATTGCATAGACTAGAACGATAGCCAACAAACATGCCATTATAGAATGAGATGCCTAGATAGGGCCAGTGGCAAAAGTTGGCCCATTTTGGCCTGGAAAAGAGTGGAGTGCCTCCATCGTGACTCAATGGACCAGACGGCAACCATAACCCCCCATCCCTGCCATAACCATAACTAACACTTTTTGATTATCTTGTCCCATCATGTCGATTGTTGATCAACCTCTGAGGCCACTGGTTGGGGGACAGGGGGTACTATCATTAATAATCACAATAATAATACATGGAAAAATTTTGAGGACAGAGGATAAGGAGAGGAAGATGTAAGGTCACCATGGGAGAGAAGAAATATTTCTTCAGAGGTGCTTGGACCACGTCTTTTATCGCGATCAAACTTAATTTATAATAAACATTTTCCATTACACATGTTTTACATAAAGTTATAAAACCACACTGTATAGCAGTACTTTCAAGTACTGACCTCCAGTGACAAAATTCATGTTTTTCTTTTCTTTGTGTTCTAAGCTTTACATGAATAGATCTTTTCTCCATGCCCCATTTCTCCATGTCCCGAACCGAACTACTTAATGCTCGTACTGGTACCATTGTTGTAAAGGACACAGTTTTCGGCCATGGGTTACCTGAACTGTTAGTTCCTTGGGATAAAGCTTTTTTTTTTAGACAACAATACAAATGCGTTTCAGACAGAGGACCCATTTTATTTGACATTAAGTTGAGGTTCTACGAATCTCTCTCTCTCTCTCTCTCTCTCTCTCTCTCTCTCTCTCTCTCTCTCTCTCTCTCCCCCTCTCTACATAAAGCAGAGGTTCTACGACTCTCTCTCTCTCTCTCTCTCTCTCTCTCTCTCTCTCTCTCTCTCTCTCTCTCTCTCTCTCTTTAAACCAGCGTTGACCTGGCTGAATAACTATACTCTGGCCCTTCTACTTGTTTTTCGTGCCTTGGCGCTTCGCCGATTTTTTTAAAATTTCTTTTTTAGCCTTTCCCCAAAATAAAGCATGAGGATAATAAGTTCCTTTCAACCACAAGTAGGCCAAGCCCACAATGTCCCAAAACAAGGTTAGCTAACTTTAAGTAACCAAGAACAACATCGTGGCAACCTTAAGGCTCGTCATAGGATACGCTAATAAGAAGTCTTACGCCGAGTTTTAATCTGTCGTAACGTTGTACTTACCACATTATGTTCGGCACATGTTTTACTTAAAGAAAACCACTCATCTCGCAACTTTGCATTATTAGAAAAAAAAATTCGACTACAGGTTTAATTATTTTACCAAAACAAAACAAAATCTTTATTTGTCATGGAAAATCAAGGTTCCAGTAACCTCTACCCCCAATCCCCCTACCCCCTTTTTTCATCTAGATAATTATTATGGGTCCAATTGTGAATAAGAGACGCTCTCTATATAACGCTATAAACGCTCTTTAGATAACGCTAGAGACGCTCTCTATATAACTCTAGAGACGCTCTCTATATAACGCTAGATACGATCTCTGTATAACGTTATACACGCTCTCTATATAACGCTAGAAACGCTCTCTATATAACGCTAGAAACTCTCTATATATAACGCTAAAGACGCTCTCTATATAACGCTAGAGGCACTCTCACGCTAGAGACGCTTTCTATATAACGCTAGAGGCACTCTTTATACAACGCTAGACCCGCTCTCTATATAACGCTGGCGGCGCTCTCACGTTAGAGGCGCTATCTATATAACGCTAGACCCGCTTTCCATGTAACGCTAGAAACGCTCTCTATATAAGGCTAGAAATGCTCTCTGTATAACGCTAGAGACGCTCTCACGCTAGAGGTGCTCTCTATAAAACGCTAGACACGCTCTCTATATAACGCTAGAAACTCTCTCTATAACGCTATAGATGTTCTCTATTTAACGCTAGAGGCGCTCTCACGCTAGAGACGCTATCTATATAACGCTAGACCCGCTTTCCATGTAACGCTATAGGTGCTCTCTATATAACCTAGACACACTCTCTATATAACGCTAGGAACGCTATTACGCTAGAAGCACTCTCTATATAACCCTAGAGGCCCTCTCTATACACCGCTAGAGGTGCTCTCACACTAGAGACGCTCTCTATATAACACTAGACATACTCTCTATATAACGTTAGAGGTGCTCTCTATATAACGCTAGAGGTGCTCTCTATATAACGCTAGAGGCGCTATCACGCTAAAAATGCTATCTATATACGGCTAGAAACTCTCTCTATATAACGATAGAGACGCTCTGTATATAACGCTCGAGACGCTCTATATATAACGCTAGAGGCGCTCTATATATAACGCTAGACACACTCTTACATAACGCTTGAGGCGCTCTATATATAACGCTAGAGCGCTCTCTATATAACGCTAGAGGCGCTCTCAGGCTAGAGACGTTCTCTATATACGGCTAGAAACTCTCTCTATATAACGATAGAGACGCTCTGTATATAACGCTCGAGACGCTCTATATATAACGCTAGAGGCGCTCTATATATAACGCTAGAGACGCTCTCTATATAACGCTAGAGACGCTCTGTATATAACGCTAGAGACGCTCTCTATATAACGCTAGAAGCACTCTCTATTTAACGCTTTGACGTTTTCTATATAACGCTAGAGTCGCTTTCTATATAACGCTAGACACGCTCTCTATATAACGCTAGATGCTCTCTCTATATAACGCTATAAATTCTCTCTCTATAACAATAGAGACGCTCTCTATATAACGCTAGAGACGCTCTCTATATAATACTAGAAACACTCTCTATATAACGCTAGAGACGCTCTCTATATAACACTAGAAACACTCTCCATATAACGCTAGAGACGCTCTCTATATAACACTAGAAACACTCTCTACATAACGCTAGAGGCGCTCTCTATATAACGCTACACACGCTTTCTATATAACGCTAAAGACGCTCTATAAATAACGCTAAAAATGCTCTCTATATAACGCTAGAGACGCTCTCTATATAACGCTAGTGGCACTATTAGGCTAGAGACGTTCTCTGTATAACGCTAGGGGCGCTCTCACGCTAGAGGCGCTCTGTATATAGCGCTAGAAACCCTTTCTGTATAAAGCTATAGGCGCTTTCTATTTAACGTTAGAGACACTCTCTATATAACGCTAGAGACGCTCTCTATATAACGCTAGACACGCTCTCTATATAACGCTAGAGACGCTCTCTATATAACGCTAGACACGCTCTCTATACAACGTTAAAGGTGTTCACTTTATAACGCTAGGCACGCTCTCTGTATAGCGCTAGAGACGCTCTTTATATAACAGTACTACATGGACACACTTTCTATATAACGCTAGACACGCTCTTTATATAACGCTAAACACGCTCTCTATATAACGCTAGAGGCACTTTCACGCTAGAAGTGCTCTCTATATAAAGCTAGACACGCTCTTTATATAACGCTAAACACGCTCTCTATATAACGCTACACGTTAAACATGAATGAATTAAAAAAAAAAGGACGGAACTTGGGACCGGGTGAGTAACGGGCTGCATATTTCTTGGAAAGCTTTAAATGTACATTAAACCACAGTATGTGTAGACACAAAAAACCCCAACAAAAACAAACTTCAAAAACCCCAACATCAACAACAAAACAACAATTGAATGATGATCACGCGAGCTTGACTTCGCCACGGCAATTTGCTGGACCTGTGCACGCTAAGGGGCCTCAAGTACATCGTCACGGTAGCTTACAACGCGTATGAATGCATTGAACGGAAAGGCTTACGGCGAGCCATAAGCTACCGGACGTTGTACCTGAGGAGTCCACTTTCAAAACCTACTAAATTAGTACTAGGTCGATTTTGCGTAAAAATTGAGTAATTCCCCTTTCCCCTACCATAGATTAATTATCTAGGTCACGCTAAAGTATTTTGGCATTAAAAACCTCCGAAGTCGTTAAAATCATTAATCCGGAACACTTTCAAAACATTCTAAGTCAAGAAGAACTTGACAATCAAAACCCACTAAGCCAATGGTGTGCGGTCCAGTTATTATTAGCAACTAAGGAGAACTCGTCTCACCACGCTTGCTTCCAGAGACTTGTATCCAAGATGGCTGACGATCCAGACTCGGTTACACTGAGCTAAAAGAAAATGCTAACAAACCACCTTGCAAAGGTCCCAAAGAAAATGGTTTTGAATATTTTGATTTCCAAGATAAAACAGTTCTCTGAAGTATTACCTGTTGAAAAATCAGCTACCGTACAATTATTTAAAGAAAACAACAACAAAACAACAAACAAAACAACTAATAAAGACATCGTATAATCACACGCGCCTAGAACTAACACTTTTAAAATCTTCCAAGTCATAGGCCCACTTTCAAAACCAGCTAAGTCATAATTTCAAATTCTTAAAAAGAAAAAAAAATTAAAATTTCTAAAAATCAAAATGATATTCTTGTTTTCTGTGGTTTTTTTTTAATCAGGCCATAAGAATACCTCAAGAAACTATCCAGAACAGGACTATTGTGTTTTTTCTCCCTCTCAAAATGAACCGTATGGCTTAGCGGTTTTGCAAGTGGTCTTCTTACCTATAGCCCTACATCTAGACTGTCGCCTCTACCAATAGTCATAGAATTGAAACGCGTTGTGCATAGAATGATGTTTTTGCATCTTACTGTTTTATTTTACTTAATTTTATTATGCTCTGGACGATATTATTAGGTTTTTAGCCATATAAAGCGCACGGTATTAATTGCTTTGATTTTTTTTAGGAAACGACCGCGTCTTAGGGCGATCTAGATTCAGACAGTCTGATCCAAATAATTAGTTTTGAGAAAACGGCTAACACAGATTTACAAAGGTCTAAAGAAGGGAAACTGTATGATGGTTATCTAAGAAAACAAGGTTTTGTATACTTGGAATTACTGGTAAGAAAACAAGGAATTACATTCATATATAGATGAAGAGTTCTGATAGTGACCATTGCATAATTAAAAACAAATATGACTCTATATGGCGATAAAATATTTAGGTCAAATGGAATGTCCAACATAAATTAAACTTATTTTGGAGTTCGGAGTCTTGTACAAAAATATGAAAAAAGATACATTTATAACCGCTTTTAAGCTGTTTTGATCATGTTTCTATATTTTCAATAACTGACAAGAGAAGGCAATGGAAACATTTAAAGACTTCTTTCTGGACATGGGGAATGGGTTATTATACAAGGACCCCTTTGGGTTTTCAAAAGGAAAGAAAGAACGTTCTTGCGAGACGCTCTTTTCTTTGCTATGACAATAGGAGCTGACGGAAATAGAAAATACCACAACATACTGCTTGCAATCAAATTCACTAACACTTAGGAAGCCTAGGTCTGACGCCTAGATAGAACATAGGGTACAAAACAATGGATAAAACTGGTTTAAATGATTTTGGCATATTTACAAAAATCAGATCGATCGACATAAAAGGAAATACAAGACCCCCCCCCCCTTTCTTGCTTAATTCCCTTTAACATCGAGGTGAGTTATATGTTGAGAAATACTCCTTTCTCAAAATTGTTGACGGAAAATCCTATTCAGCAAAAACGAAGTGATCTTTTTTTTTTTTTAGGAAACGACCGCGTCTTAGGGCGATCTAGATTCAGACAGTCTGATCTAGATACAAGACATCACTTCTCTGCGTAAGGACCCACCCAACCATTTTTACATTCTCAAGGACATGAGCTCATAAAGGTTTTTTTTCTTCTTTCTTTAATGAAAATAAAATCCTAGCTCAACCACTGAGAAATGTGTGTTAGGTCAGTATTAGATGAAAAAATCCAACAAAAAATTTATTTCGAAAAAATCTAATAATCTGGCAGCCATCTTGGATTTTTCGACAATGTTTAGTTTTTTTCCATAAGGCTTTTTAAATTTTTTTTATTTATGAACCAAACTACCTGACGCTTGGTGTGTATAAGCTCAACTTACACTAATGTGTACACAAGGATTTATATATTGATGAAACATAGCAGATTTTGTGGTGTAGTATTATATGAAAAATAGGAATGTAGGAATATTGGAAAATGACAAAATCATCCTCTCTGTATTTGATAAATGAAAATAAGACAATTTAGAGAAATATCCATCTATACAAAGTTTTCTTTTGTGATAAGATTTCTGTAATACAAATTTTAGCTGAATCTAGGACAAATAAAATAAGTATGGCTATGCACAGCATTCAAAACAGCCGGCTAAAACACCATTGCCAAATTGGGATTTGCCAATTAAGCACTGGAAACATAACCATATCGATTTTGCAGGACCCTTCACGAGCACAATGCTTCTAATTGTCATTCATTCACAATTTATATAGACATGCAGATTAGTTAAAGATAATTTGTGCAGAGAATGAGTGTGAATCCTGTTAATACCATCAGATCTGGCTGATTCACACCAACTCAGTCTATCGCACAGTGTCTGTTGATATGCGTGAACCCATTATTATAGACTCATGAAATGCAAATTCTGGAATAAAGGATTCGAAACTAAAAAACCAACTGAATCAGAACGACCAAAGTGGACAGTCATTGAAAAGATCAAACAGTACTATCAAAGTCCCAGATAAATTAGATCTTTAAGCGTTAAATATTTATCACCATTGATTAGTATTTTATGAGTGTTTTATGGAGCCACGTTGTTAGTTCTATCTAGGGTTATTTTTCGATCCACTTCATAAATAGGCCTATACACGCACGCGCGCGCGCACACACACACACACACACACACAGAAGTCATAGAGACTGAGGGCTAGGCTTTAGGTTTCTATTGGTGAAATATTTTTTGAAAAACAAAACACTACCAGAACTATGAATTAATGTACCAACCATGCCCCAAGTAGTCTAAACTAGGGTGCTTTAACACAGACTGCATTTTTTCTTAAGGCCATGCTTAGGTCGCGTCGTACGACGTGCGTCACGTGTGTGTGTGTCAGCAAACAGGAGCAACCTGGTGGTGCGGGAATTCCTAGGGCGCGCACACCGCGACCTGGCAGAGTTTGGTCTCCCAAAGTCACGGGGGATCTCCGAGCGGGGCGCGATGGCTCAGGCGCTAGAGCAAAGCGGGCTGGGGTCAGAGATCCGTGGTTCGATTTTCCGATCATGCTCGGACAGATTAACTTCTACTGTGTTTGGGCTCGGATCAGGTCACATAAGAAATAACGAGAGTGTAGGCCGCGTTTCCTGCTGGATACGTTGGTGTCAGACGTGATTGGCTGAGGCAGGAGTCCTGATATCCCCGTCTGTCTCTGGGTGACAGTACATTCCTGTTTATGATAAGCAAAGTTTCGCACATTGGACCTGGATAAAATCAACCAATCAACCAGTAATAACACCACCATCAAGAACAAAAGCAAAAACAACACCAACAACTACAGTAAAAAGGTCTTCAATGTTCACCATTCTCGTGTGAAATCCAGGAATTGCATACAGTGAAACAGATAACAAAAACGCGTTTATACTTTTTTTTCCTTTTTACAAAAAAAAATCATAACCTTAACCATAAGATATTATTTCGCAAAGTTAGACTACAGAAAAAAAAGCAAAAAAAAAAAAAAAAACAACAGTTGAAACTCTGGTAGCAAGGCTATCCTTGACTCTTTGTTTTCAAATCTTGAAATGAAATGTAGGGGACGCAATGTAAAATGATCTGGGCTTGAACACGTGTAGCGAGGAACCCCAGGTGGCCCCACCCTAGTACATACAATATGTGTTAATATAAAAAAAAAGCACGGAAACACTGTGCTGCCTCAGTGAACACAAATGCTTTTAGGTTAACAAAAACTCTTAAAATAAATTTGATTTTTTTTTCTTTTGACATTTTCGTTCTATATTTTAAGAGTGTGAATGGTAAGAGCAACACACCTCTAAGTTAAGAGACAATCTTTTTGTTTCGCCTGGCACAAAAATAAAATTCGGCCTTGAAGTCTGAATTATCACCCCCCCCCCCACTTCTCTGCCTTTAAAAGAAGTGAAGAGCTTCCCTCTAATAAAATTTCTGAATACGGTATAACCGCATGGTTCACTGAGTATCTAAGGGCGCAGATATACTGAGCACGTTTTCAGACATCACGAGGCGGCAAAAAACCAACCACCCCTTAAATACAGATAAAATGGAGAGATGACAGGTGGTCTGCTGTAGGCTATCTGGCTTGGAGACTGAACTGTCCCAAAACAGTCGGATTTAAGTGCTGCATGCGGCTGTTTCAATGAGGCCAGTTTTTTAATTGAGCGTTTACATGTATTTGAAATACCATTAAGAAGCTACTATAACAACTCATACATCCATCCCAGACAGACACAGACAATATGCAGAGATCCATTTTTAGTGGTTATTCGTTCCTCCAGATACACCGGCTGTGGCACGACGGTTAACAGCTTCCGTTGATCGAACCAACAATCTGTGTTTTGCGACGGGAAAGCAAAACTTGATCTGTGATATTCTGTGTTGGACGCCGGCCATTGTTTTCCGGCTCTCGATTCAAGACTTAAACACATTTTTCTTTAGAATGCCTTTATAAGTATAGACCTAAGTAGTATATTTAGTCTCAGATAGTAATAAAATAAGGTCACAATTAAAAACGATTTATGAAATAAGCTTAGTTTATAAGAGTAAGCACTGGGCACGCTTTGACCCAAATAGCTGGTCAAGCCAGAATCTAGGTTCTCGTGTATGTGCGAAGAACGATTCGCCGCTGACCGCCGATCTTGATCCAGGTATCACGTGCTTCGACCAGCATCTGTGTTGCTTGGGTTGTTTATTACCAAGACCGCGTACTTTGTCATCTGTGAATGACGACCGACGCTTGGCCTAGTTTGGTGTAGCTAGGCCCCTAGAGAGGCGACACACTGACGGGCGAACTGTAATCTTCATTTTTCGAATCCATCAACCGACTTCAAGTTGCAGGCATGAAATGGTATGACTCAGTATATCTGAACCCTAATCGTTCGCATCAAAAACTTGAACATAGTTTAACAAGAGAGTGTGCAATCTATAAGCCCTAGTATCTGGTTTAATTATTGTCTCACGTTTTTCCCATAACAGGTCACGATAGCCTTTGTGTGATCATGATCTTTAGGGTAGATGCGAATTTTTTTATTTTTAAACTGAGGGAAATTCTTTTTTTTTTTTTTTTAGTTCCATAAAACATTTCAATTAGAGAAAGAAAACTGATATTATTTGTGGAATTTTTAAATTTTTTTTGTCCGCTTTCTTTCCTTTTCATTTTATATGACTATAGAATTATTTTTAAAAAATGTTTCATAGAAATCTAAAAACAACACCTTTCAAGCAGACCGAAAGAACTTGTTTTATGCTTATGTGGTATGGGAATTTGTTACAATATTAATTAAAATTTACAGACAAGGTAGCAAATTAATGACATGGTTAAATTGACCAAGAACATCCCGGCCTGTAAAGACAAAATATTTTGGAAGGGAACTGAAACTGGAGTTAGATCACGACGTTTTTTGTTGGAATGAGGGAAAAAAGACAATAATATAATAACACAAAAAACAACAACAAAACAAACAATCGGAGCAAGCTAACCTAAAACGAGATCGTGCTTTTCATAAACGAGATCGTGCTTTTCATAATAAAGGAGGTAAAAAGACAAAAAAAAAACAAAAAAACAAAAACAAAAAAAAAACACCACACACACAAAAGAAAAACAAACAAAAAAACGAAGGTAAGGAACGGATCAAAAAACAAAACAACGGAGAGAATCTTAGGATCATTTTTTCAACCATGCTAAAAAATCCAACGATTACGCCCCTTTGTAGCGAGTTGCTTGCACCTCAAGCTGATAAAACTAGTTCTACTTCTGCTAGGCTCAAAAATTAATGTTATTTCAGGTATTCTACTGCAGTTGGTGGATTTTAGGGGGGGGGGGGGGGGGGGCAAGAGGTGAGCAAGCGGATTTACGTTGGCATAGAGGGTAAAGTTTTGGCCTCTTGATAAGGAGGCTCTGGCAAAATTTATTTGTAGGTATTGCCCCCACCCCCCCCCACCCCCTTGCGCAATTTTTTTTTGTGCGTGTCCCCCCCCCCCCTCGTCTCTTGCGCAGGTAAAACTATAGCATGGCCGTCTTAAAAAGGAGCCATAGTATTCCCACAGTTTCTCTGTGTGACGACACATACTTTTATCAGATATTAGTCTTGCGACCCGTCCTCATATAGGAACCTCATTCTCTCCAATAAAAACACGTCTATTACAGCATCTGGATCTCTTCTAACTTTGACCAATCACCACCATCTATTACAGCATCTGGCTCTCTCTAAGTTAGTATAACCTTAATCACCACTGCCATTTATTAGAGCATCTGGCTCTCTCTAAACTTGACCTCTCATTACCATCTATTCAAGCATCTGGCTCCTCTCTAACCTTGACCTGCCACTAGCACCAGAAACAGCAAGTTCTAACGCGTGGGTGTCTGAGACTACCAATCGTCCTGAGTTAGACTAGTTGTTAAAGCAAAATATCGGATCAATGTTCTGTCCACAAGGTCTCCAGGTCCCCCAAGAATCCTATACGTGGACGGAGGGAGGGGGGGCGCTCAGATTCGAACCATGACTCCTGTTAAGTACTCAAGAGCACTGACGTCTAGGTTCAGATAAATATCCTATCATATGCTATTGGCTAGTGAGTGAGTAGGTTGCTTATCTTCCAACGTAAGCACTACATAGACTATATTGTGAAGGAGTTCCAAGATTAACGTCTTACTATTTTACGCCCTGCCACACGCCACACAGTCACACTTTTAAACACAAGTTTTCAGTTTAGGATCTACAATCACTGATCCATACTTCCCCAATGTCTGTCTTTGGCATGGACATTAAATACCCCCCCCCCCCCCCCGTCAAATGTATGGGCAACTTCAACAAAGAGCATCTATTTTAGTCTAGCAGGGGCATCTTGAGGGCGCGTAAATGAGTTTAATACTGCGAGTTCACATTCTAATTATAGGCACCAGATTTTTTTAAAAATGAAGAAGCAAGTTGCCTTTGCACAAACTGAATAGGCGCTGTGGTAAAAAGAAAAATGAAAACCCAACGCGTTAACACTGCATATTATGCGATATATTTTAGAATGCTTAGGAAAGTTGCTTCAAAAGATATCTAGCGAGCCGCACCTATTTCGTCACCCCCGGGCCGGGTACCTTCTACTGTCTCTGCCCCAGGCACCGGTGGAGGGGCCATGGAACAGTTGAGTGCGCCGGGGGGAGGGGTTTGTGCAGCGGCGAGTCTCCTCCTCCTCCCAGTGCAAGCAGGGTACGCCAAAAACGTTAGCAATTCGCATTGTGACAATGGGGGTAGGAAGAGTGGAGGGACGTGCTGCACCCTTTTATTGGGAGACTACTAGTTTGACTATCATCGTTACAAAAAAGAACCGAAAACTTAAACTGAGGAGGCTGAGTGCGCTTCCTCTAGTTGGGAGGCTGAGAATTCGGTCTCTGAGCAGCCCGCTTTGTTCAGTACCGTATTAGATAGGCGGTGCCAGAGTTCAGTGATGTGGCCAACTGAGTTCTTGGTACGTGTAACGGTATGTATAATACACCCTGGACTGAGTAAAGACGGCCCGCGGTTCGAATCTCAGCCAGAACCCTCGTCTCAATGTAGGATCTTTTTGGGAGAGGAGACTACATTGTGACGAGTTAAGACTATAAGAGGCAAGACAAAGTGATGCTGCAAGGGGAATACGGATGGATAGAAAAAGAGCGGGGGAATTGGAGGGGTAAAGAGAGAAAGAGAAAGAAATAGAGAGAGAGAGAGAGAGAGAGAGAGAGAGAGAGAGAGAGAGAGAGAGAGAGAGAGAGAGAGAGAGTTTCTGATGACACAGAGTAAAAGTTATTGGATGACTTGAACACAATATTACCAATTCTCTGAGACCTTACACTTTTACGTGGGGTACCATGGAAACAATGAATAACCTTGTACAAAACATTGCATTCAACCGATAGTAGATGCCACTCCCATTAAAGGGGTATCATTTGAGACCACTCCTCAAACTTTACAGGGCTGTGTGATAAGTTCGGCTCCTAAGACTCACCAGTATGCCCTGAGCTGTGAACATCGCTGGTTTATCTTCTAATGAATTTTTGTTACCGGTTTTGGGGAAAGACGAATTATTTACTTAAAAAAAGGAATATGTTACATTGTTTGAATCCGAGAAAACAGACAACGAGAGGACGCTTAAAACGAAGTTAGTCCACCGGACTCACGAGTGGCTGCCAAGGTTGAAAACTCCCTGGGCAACCGTTTATTTGTTTCCCACTACATGTACATATACTAACATAAGTACATGCACACGCTATTTATTTCCGATTGCTCATAATCTGAACCTCAATTATTTTAAATTTCATCTCTTAATAAAATGTTAGCATGCCACCCCGGGCAGACTGGGACCAAGCGAAGTAATCACACATGCACCCAAAACAGTCTAGATCTATCAACTTAAATAATATAGTTGTTAATTATGTATATGACAAACGACTTGATCCAACCAGTTACAGTTTATTATACACATTCAACAACAGAATGATGATGAAGTAGTGAGTAAGTGAGTAACGTCTTTCGCAAACTAAAGAATACGAAGGTCAGTCCCCTGGCAACTGCATGTCAACGGGGAGAACAGTGCTCATGTACATTATGCCGAATAGGCATATGGAACATTAATAAAAACCATATCAATCAACAACAGTACAGTACAAAGAATAGTGGTACGGAGTCATGATTTCAGGAAAAGTTTGAACTTGGTCTTCGAGGTTAAAATCTTAAAATGTTAAAATCTTAAGCCGCCCATACCACTGGAAAGCTAAGCTTAGTACATTCTAAAGGATGACAAATCTAATGGACATACAAGTTTTAACTTGGTCTTCGAGAGCAATGCTAAATTCTTAAGCCAGCGATATTATTGAAAAGTTAAACTTAGTACATTCTACAGGATGACAATTCTAATGGACATACGTGATCAGCCGTCTTCCGGAACCGGCTCTTTGTTTTGAAGT